>CAUYRH010164839.1:0-14732 GCA_963574655.1 Perodicticus potto | reverse complement strand
ATATATATATATATATATATATATGTTCTTAGTCATTTAAAGACAAGATTTGAGTCCCAGTACCAATATGCTACCAAATCAATGTGACTTTGAATGAGTTAAATGAGTTTCCTCATTCCAAAAGTAATGCTTACTGTACTCCAAAATTTCTTCTACCTCATCTGCCAAATAAACTGGAAACTGAATATCCATCTATTTTGAACAGTTAGTGTGACAGATGCAGTGGGTGAGATCCTGATGTACAAGGTTTACTTCCTTGTTCTGAGGGACCCGCCTTTGAGAATAGCACGCAGCGAGGGAAAGACAGAGACAGGAACAGCACATGGTAATGTCTCCATGTCCTCAGAAAGATGCTGGCAGTAAAGGCTTTAGGAGTTCAGAGCAAGAAAGATTACTTAAAACCAAGTGTACCTAAAGATGCTCCCTGGTAAAGATAATCTTTTACCTTGAGGAATCGGGAAGTTAAGTCCAACTTGTAGGAAATTATTTGAGGCAGAGAAAACGACATGACCAAGCCCTTGATGGCAGAATAGAAGTTTCAGTGCCAATGGGGCTACAACGAAGACAAAGCAAGATGGATATTGAGTTTGCAGAGTGACTGCATAAGAAAAAAGAATTTGGTCTTTTAGAGTGTAAATGTAAGTTACAGTTAGGTTTTAGAGCATTTTCAGATGGAATATGCCATAAAAAATAGAATTCGAAAAGAATAATCTTCAAAAGCAATGTCCCCCAAAACAAACCATCACATCAAAGATTGAGGTCATAAGGTCATAAATTTGAAACTAGAAACAAAAAAGCATAAGAAAGGGTAAGAGACTCTGGAGATCACTCAAATTTTCAGACTAATGACTCAAAGACTAAGTATAAGAATGTTTGGAATGAAACTTACCTTGGTTTTTAACAATCAGGTAGAGATGTCAAACAGGTATTTGGGAGTAAGACTGGCCTTAAACAAAAATCAGACTAGAATCTCACAATAGCAATAGCTGCCCTTTGTTGACAACCTGCTATCTCATAGCCACTTTTCTATTCCTACACCAACCCTATTAACTTTTTTTCTTTTTTTTTTTAGAAAAAGACTTCTAGGTTTGCATAATTTTATACTTTACTTATTGTCAATCCCCAGTGGTGAAACTAGGATTTGGACTGACCCAAAAGTCATCCTTTAAAGAGGCTAAGAGTGATAAATATAAAATCCAGATAAACATATTTACAAAAGCTCTAGTGTGTGCTGAATGTGATGAATCAAGAATTAAATGGTGGGTTTAGAAAATTAGTGGTATTAAATCAAGGAAGTGAGCCTGGTCTACAATTTAAAAGGGAAGAACACTGGGCAGCAATTAAGGGGAAGGAAGTTGTTTGGTACATTTAGGATCAGCTGGATGAAGGCTTGCAGGTGGTGGAGGGAGATATTGTCTGTGAGCAGAAGAAGCCGCAGAGCCAAGTTTTGCTAAAATAACAAAGCAATCTGGTCAAATGCTGGAAGGCTTGCCTCCATCTTGAAGTGTCCTACAAGATGAGAAACTCCTTTGGCTTAGAGACTTGAAGCCCTTGGGTAATGAAGACATAATTTTAAGGAAGATTTTAATAACTTATTTTGTACTGTTCAAGCTTAATTTTGGTAAAGCACTTTTTAAATAAAATCACATTTTATAAACCATGAAAACTTTATAAGTAAAAGTTATTGTAATTTTAAACTCCTAATTTGCTTTACTATTCCTCAATTTTCACTTTTGTACCATTTTCCCAATGGTTTTAATTAGAAATAATTATTATTTTATCTGAGTATATAAGTAATATATATTTATTGTGAAAATAAACCATGAAGTAAAGAAAATACTTGAGGGAAAAGTAAAATTTATCCAAAATCACACCACAAATGACTAATCTTGATATTTCAGATCATTAGCTTCCAGATATGTTTTTCTGTTCACACATGTATAGTATACACAGTCTAATTTCCAATGAATGCAGAAAAGGCAAGCTCCCCAAAATATAACCAATTTTCCAATGGTGTATAGTAACTTAAATTTTTTCATGGATTTCATTTAAATTCTTTCTGCTGTTGTTTGGTGTTACATAAATGTGTTGATTTCACTAAATACTCTAATTCTATGTAAAAACAAGCAAAAACACGAACTAGTTTTACACTTTAGGGCTTTTATATTACAGACTGTGACAGAGCTCTTAATATAAATAGGACGGTCAAACTCTAAGTAGAAAAAAAGATGTGTTTATGTATATATATACATATATGGGTATATATATATAGCTCTGCTGGGACTAGCATTACATTGATCTTTGAAAATGAGAACTTCAATTGTGGGTACACACTACCACTGAATTACAATGAATGCATTGCTTGTAGAATATAGGGACATATCATGACACGTGAATAACTCATTTCTAGACAACATCCCTATTGAGTCTCTCATTTTTTACTGATGAAGTAAACTCTATTGAAGACGCTTTGGTAAGCCAACACAGAGACATGCATAACTTAAATCTGAATGAAAATTAATAAATTGATTCCATTAATTAGCATTATAAAATTAACATCTGGTATATAATAGGCATGAAATAAATATGTATTAAATGTCAAATGAATGGAAGGGGGATTTCATCATTCATTCCTCAGTCAACATTTAGTCACCGGAGACCATGTACCATGCTCTATGCTATTATTAGGATAAAATGATAATGTTCCCTTCCTAGAAACTGGGGAAGAGAAAAGCAAATAAACCCTTTTTAAAAAGCGTTAAAATGCTATTGTAAAAACATGCATGGATGTTTAAGTTTGCCTCGGTGTTGAATTTAGGGATAAATAGAGTTACTATTCAAAAAAGGGTAAAAGCTGAAATAAAAAAATCTGAATTGATTTATGAGGGATTAATGAAATATGCTATAATTTTGTCATAAATTTTATTGTACAATTAAAGAAAACAAATATAAAAGTAATTGTCACAGATCTCATCACTAATGATGGGTCAGGAGGATGAGAAATACTTATCCATGTTCTAGACCTTAGTCATTCCATTGTACCACATTAGTGGATACAGCAGCAGCATCTCAGAAATGTGACTGAAATTACACAGTAAATAGATAAGTCGAGGTAACAAAGAGCCTTAATTTAGATCTAAACTTCTCTGTTATTATTGTTAATTGTTTGCACATATAGGTTATAGGAAATAGTTGAACACATAAATTTGTGTGATTGAACTATTGGCACTAACATTTTAATAACATCTGGCTGAGACCAAAAGTGGTAACGTTATAAGCCTTCCCATTTTTATATTCTTGCCTTAATTATTCCCCAACCCTCACTTGTTTTTTATATTCTCCACCAAATATGACCAGTATGTTGTTATGAACAGATCTGGTCTAGGTGTGAGGCCCGGGATATTACACTGTTGTAACTTCCTCTGGAGTTTCAGGCAAGTCAGTCATTTACTACCTAATTTTCATCTATATTTTACTAAATACCTACTGGGGGATGGAGGCCATACAGGTTTGGGACACCACCATGCACAGAACAAATCTTTTATTTTGAAAGGATTTCTAATCACTCTGGTGCTTTGTCTAAAAAAATAACAATTTTTAAGACTGTTTTCACTTCCAAATTTTATGATGTATGTATATAAATCTTGTTATATTAGGCTTGCCTATAATAGAAACACAATTTTGGCTCAGTAATAAATGAAAACCTGGCTAAAAATAATTCTAAGTAGATTCCCTTTGATTCTAGTATTTTATCTGTAAAAGTTACTTTGATGGTGTGTCTATTTTTTCTTAAAGTTCCAAATGTAATTACTTGAATTACTTACTCTATATACCAGAAATTGCATGATATATAACCTTTCATAACATTTGAATGTTGCATTTTTCTTATAAATGAATTTCATCTGCTCTGACAGTCTTTTTCCGAAGCCTGTAAGCATAAAATTAAAATACGAAACACCTATGAAAATGGTTCCCTGAATTAGTGAAATGTATGTTATGCATTTGATGGGGCACTAATAAAAAACATATTTTTTACTGTATTTGAAATACATCTTTCTGTCATTTGAGTTTTTTGAACTATCAAGAAAATAATCTTGGAGTAAGTAACCCCCCAAATTGTTTTAAAGTCTATAACAACCCAAAAATAAATAAATAAGAGAAAGAATATTAAGGATTGTAATTATAAGAGAATTAGAAATCAACTGATTTCCTTATCTTCATAACCATTTAATTTTTTCTGAATTCTAAGGATCAATTGACTAATCTTAAAACTATATCTAACTTTTTCTATAATGATATAATGACCATTCAAATGTAAATAAGTTACCTTTTTTCTTAAAATATTATTTAAATATTGCAGTTTATGTGTGGCCAATTGGAAGTTACTGAACAATCTTGTATCAATCCGTTTTCCTCTATAAAACCTAGAAGGTTACTAAATTATTGGGGTTTTTCAGGGGGTTTTTTTGGTGTTTTTTTTTTTTTTTTAGTTTTTGTTTGTTTTGCAATTGTATGTTTCTGTGTAGGTATTCTGAATTCAGACTGATGCAATAAAAACTTGAAAACAGTTATTTTTTACATGGAAAGTCATAAATACAGGTATTGTCATATAAGTAATAATAATGCATACACTAGTCTTTTCAAAATAATTGGTATGTCACAGACTTTTATTTTTGTATGGGTGCTTTTTGTATTTTCTAAAATAAATATGAAGTACTTTTATAAATAACCAGTAAGTTGGAAGAATCAATGTATACATTGAAGAAGATGTAGGTGAGTACACATTCATAGTTCAGGGTTTAGTGTTTCCTTTCTAAGAGCAATAGTAGCTCTTTGCTTCCCAATTCAGAATGCCTAGATTGTGATTGAGGTAAGAGTGCCTTCTCTCATACAAGTATAGAAATATAATATCCACCACAGATAGTCATTTACTCTTTCTTTAGAATATCATTATTCCCCATAAGAAAACTGAAGTTGAGAAAGATTATATAGATCTCCATGACCCAAAATCAATAAATGTGGGAGACAGATCTGAGCTTCCATCTGTCTGATAAGGAGCACTCTACTCTTTCTGTTAGATACTGCTTCCCAGGTATAAAAATGCCTTTTTATACAGAGATGCAGCAGAGAAGAAAGACAAAATTTCCTGCAAAAGAGCTAGTTTTTGATATAGTTAGGGCCACTTCTTCCCAGAAAGATTCTGCTCTCACAACTGTCAGACATTTTTTGACTACAGTCAACCTCACTGGGGCTGCCTCTGGGGAGTTGCTTTCTGAGTAACTGAGGATTGAATACGCTTAGAGGCGAAGATCCCCAAGAGGCCAAGAACACCTGTTGTGCTGATTTAAGCTGGAGATGAAAAAAGGATGAAGAAAAAGGAGAACAATGCAACTATGCTGACATTTATAATTTCATTTCCATTTGATAAAGTAAGCAAACAGAAGAATATATTTTTCTGTCACATTTGTCAAATAGCTAAATCAAGAGTTGTCAAATTATAGTACAGGCGATCTACAGAGGTAGTTGTCAGGCTGTCTCTATTAATGCTGTGATAAACATTCATGAAAACAGAGGCTGGGTGTCCGTTGGTCAGAGGCACTTTAGAAAAGACTCTTGCATTGGCCAGACATTCGGATTCCTTCCATTTCTGAAGTTAAGTAATTCTATGCTGAAAATTATACTCTCATAAACTTTTAATTTAGGGCATGGAGGTGGTATAGGAAAACAAAACAAACAAACATTTCACTGTTAAATACATTCCAGCACATGATACTCATCAACTCTCTGCCAAAATATTCATTTTATAATAGCTAGCATTCTTGTCTAAATGTACTAAATTTGAATTAGGGGGAAAACAATGTACTTTTATTTTTAACATGAAACTTAAATGTTAAATTTCCGTTGGTTGGTATGAAATACTTTTTATTGCAATAAAATGACACTGGAAGTTCTATCTAAAAATAAAATATGTGACTATAAAATGCATTCATCAGTTATTTTTTCTCTCTTTCATCATTTAATTGCCTGATTTTCCATAAATATGCTAAAAAGGAACAGAAAGGATTAGTTGAGCTCAATTTACTTCTCTGGACAAGATCTGAGCAATTAAAGAGATCAATCCTATTTATAATATTTTCAGATTCTAACATTTCCCAGGTTAGAATGTCTTTCTTTTCTAATTCAGAATATAAAACACCCACGTATCACTTTACTAATTAGGCAAGTTTTTAAAATTCCACTAGCAGTGAATATATCTCTCATTGTCATATCATTGAACAAAGTAGAATACTTAAAAAGCAGCTTTAAAGTTAAAGAAATTAACAATATGCCCCCATATTAACTGTAATCTGGTGAAACATCTTGGTAGGCATTGTGCTATGATAGAGACACACTCAATCAAAGCAGATCTGTTCGGAAGTATTTTCAACTTCAGTACATCAAGTAAAATGGCTACTTGTTCCATATGTTGTTTATTCTGGAATGTGAAGGATATTTTATATTAAACATCTGCCTGCATATTGCTTCCATAACCACATTCATCTGAGGGAAAAAAGTCACAAACTTCATTGAGAGTGTTTTACAACCTTTAAATATACTATACAATAACATTTCTTTTCAATTGACAATAAACCAGGCATTCTGCTTTGATATCATTTTCACAAGGCTTATGTTGCCAGACTCCGTGGTACAGTTTACATCAGTACAAATGATGAGTGACTACAAAAAATGAGACTGACAGAGGCTTAAGTTTTGTTCTGTTTTTTCTTTCTACATTTAAATTCTTTAAAAATTCTTCAAATTTCCTCTTTATTTAGAAGTAATTTTCAACTTTTCACCTGATGTTTGAAGCCATCCTGACTCCAATATATGCTTTAAACAGATCTTAAGTACTATTTCTTATTTTTCTCTTTTTGAAAGTGAGCCAATTCATTTTTTCCTGTGTGTACCTGGCACTACCTTGCTCTTGCGTTTCACACTGCTTCTCCTTCAGCAGCTGTGCCCTGCCCGCTACCTCCCTATACCAAAGGAAGACACTCAAACTCACTCAGGTTTATATTTGTCTTAGGACTGCATCTCCTTCTGCTCTAGATTTGCCTCTACCAAGCTCTATACCTCCCAAGGCCACCCGCTAAACCAGCCCTTATCATTAACATATGGTAGGGTCATAACACAGGGGCCTCAGTTGGCTGTGCCTGAAAAAAGAAAATGGTTATTTGATTTCACTAATCTGACGATTCAATCACAATGATGGAATTAAATGTTAGATTGGGTCCCATTGGAAAAGAAAAGGACATTAGGCATCCTCTTCAAATTCCCCATGATATTACAGAATCCCACTATAAACTTTTATCAATCTCTTCAAAAGAGTAGAGTAGCATGTTTGTGTGTGTGTGTGACAGATACTCAATAGAAATTTGCAATCCACATCAAAGATATTATACCTTCCTGTGGATACATGTGATTACCAACAAGACAATACATGGAACAGAATATACAGGTATCATTCAATAGGATAATCCAGGAACATTTTGACCATAGCAACCTGTAGGAGGTAGTGTCCAGTTTGAAAGTTTCTCACTTCCTGTCTTATTCTCTTACATTTATTTCCTCAAACCTAAGAGGATAGCTCTGGAAAAAACTAAGCAGGTGAGATTTCATTTTTCATCTTTTACACATTGTTTTCTACATTCATGCCTCATATCTTCGAGTAGGAGAAATTATCATTATAAGGAAAATAATAAAAATAGGAGAAATTCTGAAATCAAGATCAGGCCAGTAGGGAACTGAGCTAGGAGTGGGGTGATCATTGAGCCTTACCAAAAATTATATTCATTCTTTAATCAATTCACTCACTCAGAAAACATTTATTGGATGCCTAGCATATCCCAGGAAATGTGTCAGATCGTGGGAGAAAAAAAACAATGGTCTTGCCCATTAAGGAGTTTGTATCTAGAGGATAAGGTACAGGTAAGGTAGACTTGTGTTTCTAAAAATGAATTTTAAAAGCTGATAAATTCTACGAATATAAATAAGAATGGAAGCCCTAACCTTTAGCTGAAAGAAAGAAATTAACAATAAAGAATTGGAGAGAAAATGAAAAGAACCGAGAAAGAACAATGAGAAAAACTAGAAAAGGGGGATATTAAAAAACAGAAGAAAATAAAGCATGTTAAGATAAAAGGCGTAAGGAATTACACTGATAACTTTTGGAAAGTCAAGCAAGTTGAAAGTAAAGAGGTATCCATAGTATTTTCCAACTTGAAATTTATAGTGACCATGATAAGAGCAGTTTTAAGGAAATAACTGCTATGGGAATAATTTACAATGTATTGAAGAGTCAATAGATGAATAGTAGATATGGATGTGTTTAAATAGAAGATGGAAAGCAGATATGGATGTGTCTAGGTAGAAAATGAAAGTATGAATGGATGTGTTATAAAGGAAAGCATAATTTGGGGTAAAATCCCCCAGGAAGTTATAAAATAACACTATTTTGGTTTTATTTTATTTAGTTATATTTTTTAATGGAAGAAAAAGTTTTAGTGCCTCAGGGAATAATATATTAGAGAAAGGGCAACATGAAAGATATTAAAAAGAGGAAAGGACAAGAAAGTAGCAAAGAAGAATGTGATGGCTATAGATTGTTGGGGGACTGCCCTCTGCTTAGATCAGGGTAGGCATGTGGAGAACAACAGCAAACAGATACAAAATGTCCCTGCCAAGTTGTCACAATTTTTTAATTAAAAATAAAATATAAAATTAGATGGGGGGAAGAAAAAGAAGCATAAGATATATTAGGAAAGAAAAGAAGGTAAGGAAATGTCATTTTGAAATGAGTACGGAAATTCACAAGGGAAATTTGACTGAAGTACAAGTGAGAACATTAGATGCAAGAGAAAGAAGTCAGGGAAATAGAGCTAGATGTCAGAATAGAGATTGCTTGAAATATTTACTGCTGGGGCAGGAATACAAGACTCCTAAAATCTTAGGCGTTGACTTCTCCATTGTACTGTGTGATAGGTCATTGATCGAAAGCAGGGGCTCCCAACTGGAGTGATATCCTCCCTTCTCCTGCAGAGAACATGTTGCAATGTCTAGAGCTACTTTTGTTACATCAACCAAGGCAGTCCCACTTTCATTTTGCAGATAGAGGCCAAGGCTACTAAATATCCCACAATTCACATGGTGCCCTCTGCCCCAGCCAGGAGTGATCTAGCCCAAACTGTCAGTACTCCTGAAATTGAGAAAGATCAATACAAATTGGAAAATAACTATAAAATTTAGAACTTTCTGCAACTAAATTCTAAGATTTGAGTTAAATTTATCTGTAGTAGAGATTTTATTGCTTTACAAACACAGAGTTTTCTTAATTCCTAGCTAAACATTTTCTATAGTTATTTGTTTTCTTTTTGGTTTTTAATTCTCTCCTGAGACAAATGGGAAAATAAGTACCCCCTAACATTTAAAAAAATTATTAATAAGTATAACTTAAAGCACCTTTCGTTTTCTCATTCGTATATCTTCCAATACATAGTTCACTTTCAGATAATAGAGGTGTATAGTTTGAACATAAAAGCATTCCCGTGACAATGACTATTGCCAGTGTTTGGCAGTGTTCCAAGGCATCCAGAGGAGCAGAAAGGTCTGTGTAGAAGGAAACAAGTTTTGTAATGTCAAGAGCTGCAGAGAGAGTGCTGTAAATAATGTTACAAATATTTTCCTTAGAAGTCTAAATACAAATCCCTGTAATACAATGTTAGTATTATGGTAGACATTTCTTAAAATAAGCTATTTTCGGTTGCAGTTGCCAAAGGACCTGTAATTCATCTTGGGCTTTGAATTAGTCAAAAGCTAAGCATAAATAGAATGAAACCATACAGTTCTAGGGTGCTGAAAATATAGTGAAGGAACATTCTTAGAAGAATGCCTATAATATCCAAAGTCAGAGCTTTGGATATAGATAAATCAAACTAATCAACAGAAGACATGCATTTAAATAACAAAACAGTTCCATAAATAAGTTCGAAATATAAAAAAGATAAGAAAATGCATACAAATTTGTCTCAAAGAATTATATGCTAAAGCTGTCTTATTAATAGTAGTAATTATACTGTAACTCATGAATCATTTGTTTCTATTTAAAATCATAGTAATCATGTTCAAGGGTGTTGAACATTTGAAAATTTAATCTTTGAAAAAATATGTACAAATTTGGTTCTTGTCATTAAAGAAAAATGATTATTTTATTCTTTGAACATTTAGATGAGATTTTATTGTAAAAAACTTATGAAAAGCTCATTTCTCCATGCATGCAACTAGATGGAATTAAACTTCACACAGCAATAGAATTTTTAGTATTTAAGCCAATTGATGTTTTTTATTTGAGATAATTGTAGAAACACACAATTGTAAAAAATAAAACAGAATTATCCTGCCTACCCTTAACTCAGTTGCCCCCAGTAATAATGTCTCGCAAAATTATAGTGCAATATCATACCCAGGATGACATTAATATAGTCAAAACATGGAACATTTCTGTCACCACAAGCATCACTTATGTTGTTCCCCAATAGCTATGTTTATTTATTTCCTGCCCTCAGTCCTTCTTAATCGATGACAACCACTAATCTTTTGTCCATTTCTATGATTTTGCAATTTCAAGAATATTGTATTAATGGGATCATATGTTATGGGACCTTTTGGGATTGGCTTTTTTTCACTCACTGTAATTCTCAGGAGATTCATCCAGATTGTCACATGTACTAATACTTTGTTCATTTTCATTACTAACTAGTAACTCTATTATAAAAATATACCTCAGTTTGCTTAGCCACTCCCCACTGAAGGTAATAGGCATTCTTTGCAGCTTTCGATATAATAAGATGAAACTGCTATGACATTCATATACAAGTTTTAAGTCTTCACTGATGAGTCTTATATTAATAGTTACATGTATTTTTTAGAGAAATTGCTAAAGTGTTTTCAGAGTGGCTGTACAATTTTAACATTCTCACAATGAAATACACAAGGAATGAGTGATAAACTTTCTCTGACCCTGGTCACTATTTGGTGTTATCAGTAACTTTTATTTTAGTTATTCTAACAGGCATATAGTAATATCTTATTTTAGTTTTAATTTGTATTTTCTTGATGGCATATGATGTTGTATATATTTTCATTTGCTTAGTTTGCTACCTGCATCTTCAATAAAATGATTCTTCATGTTTTTCTGTTTTAAAATTTTAATGTTTTTAACTATCTAATCCTAAGAGCTCCTTACTTATTCTTGCTTTATACAGTCTTTTGTTGAAGATGTGGTTTGCAGCTGCTTTTTCAGTCTGTCATTTATATTTTCATCCTCTTTATAGCGCCTTCCCTAGAACAGAAAATTTGTCACTTTATCTCTTTACAGATCATAATTGTGGTTTCTAGTCTAAGAAATTTGCCTAAACCTAGATCCCAAACATTGTCTCTTATGTTTTTTCTAAAGGTTATATAGTTTTATAGTTTACAATTAATCCCATGATTAGTTTTTTAATTAATTTTTGTGTAAACTGGTAGGTTTTAGATGAGATTTTCTTCCCCCTGTTTATGTAAGGCTATCTTTCCTTCATTCCTTCATTGAATTATATTGTAAATTTTGTTAAAAATCAGCTAAGCATCCTGGGCGCAGTGCCTCACATCTGTAATCCCAGCACTTGAGAGGCCAAGACAGGTGAATTGCTTGAGCTCACAGGTTCAAGACCAGGCTGAGCCAGAGCAAGACCTTGTCTCTAAAAATAGCCAGGCATTGTGGCAGGCGCCTGTAATCCCAGCTACTCATGAGGCTGAGGCAAGAGAATTGCTTGAGGTCAGAAGCCTGAGGTTGTTGTAATCTACGACAGCACAGCACTCTACCAGGGGTGACAAAGTGAGACTCTGTCTAAAAAAAAAAAAAAATCAGCTAAGCACATCTATGTATCTATGTGGGTTTATCTCTGAGTTCTCTATTCTGTTTCCCTGATCAATAGGTCTGCCCTTCCATCAGTATCTAAGGTGTTGATTAGAGAAGCTCTGCAATAAATCTTAAAATTAATTCAACTGAATTCTTCTACTCAATTTTTAATTTTCAAAATAGTTTTAGATATTTTGTGTCTTTAGTTTTCTATAAACATTTTAGAATAATCATATATATATATATATATATGTATAAAACATTTTGCTTGGATTTTGGTAGGGATTGTTTAAACCTGTATGGAAAGAATTACAATACTGTGTTACTTTCTGTTTGTTTGAAGATGGAGTCTCTCACTGTTGTCTAGCCTGAGTGAAGTGGCACAATCACAGGTCCTTACAACCTCAATCTTCTGGGCTCAAGGTATATCCTGACTCAGCCTCCCAAGTAGTGGGGAATACAGGCATGCGTTACCATGCCCAGCTAATTTGCTTTTTTATTTTTTATAGATAAGAGGTCTTTCTATATTGCCAAACTTGTTTTGAATTTCTGAACTCAAGCTATCCTTCTGCCTTGGCCTCCCAAAGTACTAAAATTATAGGCTTGAGCTATTGTGCTCGGCCCTGTATAATCTGTATAATCTGTACTCTCAATAATCTGTATATCGAGATTCCCAAACATAGGCGGCTCTCCATTTATTATCTTCTTTGGTTTATCACAACAATATTTTCATTTTCTACTTTTCAGCATACCATCTTACACATATTTTGTTAAATTTCTACCTAGGTGCTTTGTTTTTCGAAAAATTATAAATATTGCTATGTTTTTTATTTGTGTACAGATGTTCATGACAAATTTTTAGACGTATAACCGATTTTTGCATGTTGATCTTATAAGCTGTGATCCTGCTAATCTCACTTAACAGTTCTAGATTTTTTGGAAGGGGGCAGATTCTTTACAAAATGATGTTATCTGAAAAAGGGAACATTTTTTTCTGCCTTTCTAATGTGAACGTCTTGTCTTTCCTTTACTCGAATTATTTCATTGGCTAGAATTTACCTCACTGTTAAATAAGAATGGTGAGAGTGGATAACCTCCCCTTGTTCCCGATCTTAGAAGAAAAGCTTTTACTCATTTACCATTAAGAATGTTGACTAAAGATTGTTTGTAGATGCTTTTTTCAGAAGCCTCCCTCTTTTCTTATTTTGCTGGGGGTTTCAAAATTATAAATAGGTATTAAATTTGGTCAAATTATTTTTCTATATTGGTATTATCCTACGATTTTTCTTTGTTCACTCCTATTATTATGAATGATCACAGTATTCTTCAACTGTACTTGGACTTGGTTGATAATGCTTTTAATTTACTGTTGATTTCAATTTGCTAATGTTCCGTTGAAGATTTTTGCATTTATGTTCATGGGGAATATCTGTAGTTTTCTTCTTTGTACTACCTTAATCTGATTGTATTATCAAAATAATACTGATATTGTATTTCTCTTCTTCTCATTAGATATTTGGTCTCTGAAATCAAGGAATAAATCCACCAGGTATGTGAAAGTGATAGTTTACAGAGAGGATAGGAAAGCTTCCAGGGCAATGCAAGGGGTTCCTAAAGGGTTACCACTGCAGCTCAGTTATTTAGTGCTTTTAAGCCTTTCCTGCCTGCTCAAACCAAACACATACACTGATTGGGTCCTTTAAACCTAGCAGACTAGCTTTTGTTGATTGGCCCCTTTTTCACCCAATCTCCTAGGGAGATCTTTCTACCTGTGATGTCCTGCTTAGCAACAGCCAGAGACCAGTGACCACATAGATCACGGGGGACTCTATAGTGGTTATGAAACTGCCTTCTGGGGATTTTCCAGGTGTGCTGACTCTGCCCACCAGCCTTTCCCAATCAACACATTTTCTTAAGCCCCATTTTTCTTATCCATGCATTAAACCTTCTGACTTCTATCAGTACTACCTTCCTAAAATGAATTAGAAAATGTTCCTTTTTATTTCTGAAAGAGATTGTGTAGAATTATTCATATTTTTAAAATTATTTGATCATTCCATTTCCTTTGAAACTGTCTATTCTAAAGATGTATTTTTGAATGTTTTAATTATAAATTCAATTAATAGTTACGTTTTCAATTATTGTATTGGGTAATTTTTTTAAAAATTACTTCATTTCCTGTAAATTATAAATTCACATATGTAGAATTATTTATACTGTTCCCTTGCCATCCTTTTCATGTCTATAGTATCTGTAAAGATTCTTGTCACTTATTTTATTCCTAATATTGGTAATTTGGTTTTTCTTTGTCATTCTTATGAAAAGTTTATCAATTTTATTAATCTTTTCATGGAACCAGCTTTTTTTCTTTCATCTTTTAGTTGTTAATTTCATTGAACTTTCCCCCCCTTTCTATTAATGCCATTTCTTCTGCTTGGTATTGATTTCTTCTGACTTTTTGTAAATTCTTGATTTGGGACCTTCAATTACTATTTGGGATTTTTTCACTTTTCTAATGTATGCATTTGGTGCTATAAATTTTTTTGCTAGCAATGATCTAACAATGGCCTGCACATTTTGATATTCTGCATTTTCATTTTCATTTAGTTCAATATCGCATTTTCTTTTTTTTTTAATTTTTATTAAATCATAATTGTGTACATTGGTGCAATCATGGGGCACAATGTGCTGACTTTATATACAATCTGAAATATTTTCATTGAACTATTTAACGTAGCCTTCATGGCCTTTTAATCACTATATGAAGACATTTATATTCTACATTTAGTAATTTTCA
>CAUYRH010164834.1:0-16776 GCA_963574655.1 Perodicticus potto | reverse complement strand
GACGGCTGCAACCAACAAGTAGCCAGGCCGTTGTGGTGGGCGCCTGTAATCCCAGCTACTAGGGAGGCGGAGGCAGGAGACTCGCTTGAGCCCAGGAATTGGAGGTTGCTGTGAGCTGTGATGCCATTGCACTCTATCCAGAGTGATAGCTTGAGGCTCTGTCTCAAAAAAAAAAAAAAAAGTACTAGAGGCCAGGTGTGGTGGCCTATAATCCCAGCACTTTGGGAGGCGAAGGTGGAAGGATCAATTGAGCACAAGAATCTGAGGCTGCAATGAACTATGATCACACCACTGCACGCTATCCTGCGTGACAGATTGTGCCTCAAAAAAAAAAAAAAAAAAGAAGCAGCATTAAAGAAAAAAATTCATAATTTTGGGATGGAAAAAATTTTCTGAAAAACAATACAAACTCTGCAAGACATAAGACTAAAATGACTATGTAAAAATTAAAGATTATGAAATGATGAAAAATAAAGTCTAGATGAAAACATTTATGACATATGTGAACATTTAAATTGTTTACAATTTCTTATTCCAAATAATGCTATACTGAATATTTTTATACATGTGAAAGTATTTCTGTATAATAAATGCCCAGAAGTATAATTTCTATATGATCATATGTTTAGAAGAATTATTGGATCTAAAAATTATCCAATCTAAAATTTGGTTAGTACCACCAAACTACCTTTCAAAAACATTGTATAAAATTATACTCTCACAATCGAAAACATTATATAAAATTATACTCTCACAATGCTATGGTTTAAATGATGGTGTCCTCCCCCAAATTCATGTTGAACATTAACCCCCAATGCAACAGTATGAAGAGGTGTGGCTTTTGGGAGGTGATTAAGTTATGAGGGCTCTACCTTCATTAACAGGATTAGCACTCTCATAAAAAGGCTTGAAGTTGAAGGGAACACTCTCTTGTCCTTCCATCTGAGGACATAAAGTCTTCCCTTGTGGAGAGTACAGCAATAAGGCACCATCTTGGAAGCAGGGAGCAGCCCTAGTGCCTTGATCTTGGACTTCCCAGCCTCCAGAACCATGAGAGATAAATGTATATTGTTTATAAATTACCCAGTCTGTGGCATCTTGTTGTAGTAGCAAAAGTAAATATGAAGTGGATTACAGTTCCTTCAAAATGTGGCATATTAAAATTTAAAATATTTTATCAACCCAACATTTGAAAAAAATATTTTTATATTTCATTTAACACTTCCAACCTTATGAGTTTGTAAGCTTTAGTAATGAACAGTAATTTGGGAAAGATTAAATTAAATTCCAAGGTACAGTGGAATCCTACTTAGCTCTTAAATAGAATAAAATAAATTCATGTATATAGCCAAGGTTTATAATGTCATCTCTGAACAATAAACATACTTATCCTTCTCTTTTCCTCCACCGAATATAGGATGTAGTAAAACTCCACCAGTTTTTAGTTCATATGCCACTATTTTGTCTAGCTCCTAAAAAAGATATAAAAATAGAAGTCAGTAAAAGTTTTTATATATCAAACTTGAGAACTAATCTGTGAATTCTCATTTCCTAGAATCAGAATGTAAATTTCTTAAAGTAAGAAAAATGTATTTGGAGAGTATCTTCTCATAAATAAGACAGAATACAAAGCTGGTAGAATGGTAAGGGCCAAACAGCCTTCTCTACTTCATGAATTCAGGGCTGGCCAGCAGCCTGTCAACTATTTCTTATAGCTCTTCTCAACCTCTCTGACCTGTCTTCCAAGTTTATTTCTTCCTTCTCTGAAAATGTTACTTCTGGGGATTTAGGCAAGTAAAAAGAAATCAGGATAAATTATGTCAGGAATCCATCATTTAAAATTCTTTCTAGTTTACTCCAACATGGTATAAATCAAAGTAAAAGAAAATGTTTACGTGAAAAAATGATTCCACATTCTGCATTGGAAACACACAACTAGTATAAAAAATGTAGATGCAGGACAGAAAAGTGGTAAACAGCAGAGTGAAGTAGTTAAAAGTAGTTAATAGTTTGAGTACTGGCTCTACTACCTACTAGCTGTGTACTTTGATCAAATAATTTAACCTCTATGTACCTTAGTTTCCTCATAAAATTGGCATAATAACAGGTAGTTAGAAGAATTAAGATTATTAATACATATTTATAAAAGGTTTACAATAGTTAATTACATTAAGTGTTATGCTAATTTTCTTCTTCTTAATAGTTTCTGAAATGAAGAATAGACTCTTCCAGTTCTAGATGTTTGAATCTTAATAGGAGAAACAAGATGGCTAAAATCTTTAACAATTAACTTTTTTGGCTTATTTGAGTTTATGTTTAGATGATAATATATTAAAACAAACAGGGCGAGAAGATGAGGGGATTTGTTTAATGAAGCAATTAAAGGCTGATATTCTTCTACCTGAGAAGAAAGAAGCTAAGCGTATATGATTAAAATATATACATATATGACAAAAATGGGCTAAGCAAACTACAGTTGTTATTTTTCTTTTTGGCAGGAATTTTTTAATTTTTAAATAGTGGGAAAAAGATGTGACAATGACGGAGAACATAAATGCATTCAAAGATAAGCCAGCATATAATGTATGCAAAGTACCACGCATATTGCATATATAGGGTGGCCATGAAGTTCATGTGAATGTCTCACAATTCCCGTCCATGGGGTAGATATCACTATTACCCTCCTTATTCAGATTATGCTTGGAAAGACTTAACAGAGTCACAAAGCTAAACAAATTTAGAAATCAAAGTCATAAATGATTAATATAAGGAGCTATTTCTAACAACCCATGTGATGGTTAAGAAGATTGTGGGGAAAAATCTTTAGGGGCCAATATTCACAATGAAAACTAGATAAAACAGTCTTTCTCAATAAAATGATTCCCATTTTTCCAGGAGAAATGAGAGACTTTTAATTGCTACTTTTAAAACATTTTACAATCCAAAGGAGATAAGACTTGAAAATTAAGAGAACACTAACATGTCTTACTGACTTTTTAGTGGATAATGGATCTTGCTGTTGTTACCTCTTTAATCCAATGGCGGTACTCATTAACACCAAAAGTTTTTTTCATCCAAAGTCCATAAATATAGCCTGAAATTCCCTTTAACACCCATTCATCAGACCTAAGGGAAAAAAAAAAATATAAATAACTTTCAGTCATAAAAACTCTTCAGACAATATCAAAGAAAATAATAGAATTAGTGTGTCATCCCCTACCTTCTTAGAGAAATTAAAAGTTATTGATAAATTATGAGGTTTCCCAACTTCTTCTCACTGAATGGAATTCTATGCGTCCATTCATTATACCTTGTTCACATCTAGTTTTACCTTTAATTGTAAGGCTGCTTTACAGTCAATCTTATTTCAAGTATAATTTACCAGTGTATGTACTCAACTCTGACAGTACTATATTCCTCCTGCAAAAATCTGTTCCTACTGCCTCTGCCTCTAAGGAAATACTTGCTCACAGTCAGGACTGTTTTGCTCAATTCTAAAAGATCACAATCTATTATTGTCAATGTTATGCATCATGTCATTATCAACGACATTTCAAAACCTAAAGGTTAATTACTCAATTTATTTTTTGATTTCTCCAGGAAAAAAAACTAGTATCATTCACTCATTTATTCATTTTATATTCATTTATCCATCCATTAATCCACAACATTTCACCTACCATGTCCCAAGTACCATTCTTTAACGAAACTATTACATATAATTTTAGGAAAATTACAAATCAAGGGACCTTATCATCTGCCCTCTTCCCCTCTAGCAAGAAAGAAAAAGAAACCAAGATGTATGTACTATATATAGAATAGAATGTTTACAATTATAAATTAAAATCTTAAGTTCTGTGTTTTCTTCAAAATCATCTCAAGTTAATCAAAAAAGAAAATAAAAGGTATACACTCCTCTCATTTTCTTTTTCAATAAATTGTTACAACGCTAAACACTAGCAGGCAAATCTCTCTATCATTATCAGTACTGTACAAGAGCATTATTTTGCCTTAAATGTTACCTTGAATATTTCCAAACGCTTTGAATATTGACATTAGAATTCCAACTAGAGTTTTCTGTGTATTTAATTTCTTACATCTAAGTATTCAGTTTTTTAAGATACTGTTTTATCAAAACTTACTTTCTTCTTATTGTAAATTATAGCAGTAATTAATTTAATGGCCAAAAAGTTAAGATGAAATTTATACTTACCATTTTTTTTTAAATATTCAAGGGATGCCTGGAAAGCATCAAGCCACATAATATGCAAAATCATATTAACAATGACTGGATACTTTCTGGACAGCCTCATATATATAGAAGAGTGCAGTCGCACACCAACTAGAGGGTCAGGGACTGACCCCACTGACCATGTTTTCAAATGTTCAGTTGTTTAGCTTACCCATATGCGTGCAAATCACTTTGGTGGGGTCACTTCCTGACCATCCCCCAACGGAATAAGCTACCTGCCATTAGGGCAAAAGTCATCTTACATTGTAAGAAAATAAAATAAAAATAAACTTTCCTGATTTTTTTTTTTTTTAACAAGTAATGGTAACTTTGAGTTTACTCACCAAGACATTCTGGATATGAAACACCCAAAAAATTGCTGGGCCAAGGACTGGGCTAAACACCTTCTAGTCAAAGGTGTCTCATCTATAATCATGGCGCTGTGTAAAAGATTTGTGCTGGAATTTAAAAGAAAACTAATTATAATCAAGAAAATAACAGTTGTTAGTTGTTGAGTTAAAGTAAAATAATCCCACTTTTAAAATAATAGAAATTAAGTTAGACATAAAAGAGAAAAATAGGAATGTTCTCCTTAAGAGTTTTCTGATTTTCAAAATTCGAATAAAATTGATAATCTTAGTAATTTCTCCCAAAAGCGAGAAACAACAATGTTTACCACTGAATTCCTTAAAATGTATAAATAACTTTTTGAATAGTGGGGGTGGAAGCCTCATTAATCAAAACCTAGTATATTAATCAGAAACTGATCCTTATATGAAGGGGTCTCTCAAAACCTTTTCCTAATAATAACTATTAATTTTTTGTGCTCTGTTATTTACTTTCAAATACATTATCCTGCTGGATGCTTCTAATACCACTCTGGAAAATTAAGGGGCAGTATTATTATTCCCACTCTACAGATGAGAAGATTTAAGTTCAGTGAAAGTAAAATGACTTACCAGAGTCTTCCTTTGAAAGAAGGAAAGAAGAGAAGGAGGTAAAGAGAGCAAAGAAAAAAAGTTCTCTGTTTAAAAAAAAACAAATTTCTGAATGTAATAGTAAATATTTAAATAGTACCGGGAAAAAAAAAATACTAGTTTCCCAAATAATTTGTATGATTTAAAAAAAATTTATAAGCAGGTCGGGTGTGGTAGCCCACACCTGTAATCCTAGCACTTTGGGAGGCTGAGGCGGGTGGAATGCTTGTGCTTAAGAATGTGAAACCAGCCTGAGCAAAAGCAAGAATCTCATCTCTACTAAAAATAAAAAAATTAGCTGGCCAAGCTGGACTACATGCCTGTAGTCCCAGCTACTTGGTAGGCAGAAGCAAGAGGATCACTTAAGCCCAGGAGTCTGAGGTTGCTGTGAGCTGTGATGACACCATAGCATTCTTAGCCAGGGTAATGGAGACTTGTCTCAAAAAAGAAAAAAATTTATGAACAGAAAAGAGACTAAGAAATATGACAAATATTAGTGTCAGTTAACTCTGGCTGAAGATACATCTTTTGAGTTACCTTATAATTTTCTTCTTCATATTTTTCTATATGTTTAAATTTTATTTCATTTCATTTTATTTTATCTATTTATTCATCTATCTATCTGTGTGTTTGTTTATTTTTTGAGACAGAGTCTTACTTTGTCACCCTTGGTAGAGTGCCATGGCATCATAGCGTCATAGCTCACAGCAACCTCAAACTCCTGGGCTTAAGCAATTCTCTTGCCTCAGCTTTCTAAGTAGCTGGGATGACGGGTGCCTGCAACAAGGCCCAGTCATTTTTAGAGACAAGGTCTCGCTCTGGCTTAGCCTGGTCTTGAACCTGTGAGCCCAGGCAATCCATCCACCTTGGCCTCCAAAGTGTTGGGATTATAGGCGTGAACCACCATGCTGGACCTGACATTTTTAAATTTTAAAAACTATAGACTTTTTGGCCAGGGGCAGTGGCTCACGCCTATAATCCAAGCGCTCTAGGAGGTCAAGAGAAGAGGATCTCTTGAGCTCATCAGTCAGGAGTTCAAAACCTGCCTGAGCAAGAGCGAGACCACACCTCTACTACCCGGAGTTTAAGGTTGCTGTGAGAGAGGCTGACACGATGGCACTCTTGCCTGGACAACAGAGTGAGACTCTGTCTCAGAAAAACCCCAAAAGAACCCCTAGATTTTTTTACAAAGTGAACTACAGCTAAGTTAAAGGAAAAAAATTAAAAATGTATCTTAAAATTGATCACAAATCAGTGACTTTTCTCCATATCATTAGCCCAAATTTAGGTATTTCAAATTTGAAGAGATACCAACCTAAAAATGCTCATGGAAGCATAAGCAGCCACTTCAACATAAGCCTCATCAATGAATACAGTCTTAAAACAGGAGTATGGATATCGACATGTAAGAATTTCTTCATAAAATTCAAAGACTTCATGAAGGTATGATGTGGTATGTTTCAGCAATGGAAGAAGCTGGGGTAAACAAAAATGAGTAACCTGAAAATAAAAAGCAGAAGACCCTCTAAATGAAAGACTTAACTTTAATACTTTAAATTTCATAAATATCTCAATTATAAATAAATGTTCATATAAATCTAGTTTTCTTATTAATTTAATGAAGCTGAAAGAAAATGCTGTTGTAAAATGAGTACCTTACTGAACCATGTTTACAAAAAATACATTGCGATGTAAAATTAAACTTATGATTAGTTACGTCTTTGGAATTGTGGAATGCTTAGACACACTGAAAATAAAATTGTTTCTAAATGAAACTAAAATTTCTTCTGATATGTCTATACAACAAGAAAGACTTTCCAAGGCTTATTATAAATTCACCTCTTATTTATAAATATATAACCTGGTCAACACTGGACATTATACTACTCTCTTAGTAATCAAGAGTTAATGTCATTCTATCTGTATATAAAGAATAATTATTATAGTCTTCCTCTAATATTTCAACTATGTACTGGTATCTGCAGGGAAGTTTAATGGTCCTTAGGAAATAAAACATGTCCCCAGCAGAAATAGCAGTTCTGGTTTTCTCATTATGTTATGTATCACCTTGTTCACACTATTATCATATACTGCCTTGTAGCAGCATCAACAATGACACAGGTCATTCAGGTTTCATGCAGGAGACTGAATCTGAGGTAATGTTTTTGAGTTGGACAAAAGCTTGATTTGTGAGGATGGTAAAAGATAATATCTCAAAGTAAAGACAGGAAGAAATAAGGTATGATCAGAGAAATATGAGTAAACTATTTTTTAATACAACATTAGGATCAAATTCTAGCTAGAAGATCTTGAAAGCCATGCTAAAGAGTTTTGATTGTTACAGAATTGTAAAGGCAAGGGAAGTAAAAGTTCTCACTTTTAGAAAAATCTACCTGATAGCAAATCTAGTGGTAATGTAGGTAACAATTATTAAATATCTAAGACAGAAACAGACTAAGTTATGGCGTCTAAGTATTTAAGAAAAATATTTCTCGACTGTCCTTCAAAAAGTGTGAAAAAAACCTTCTAAAATACAAAATAAGTAAAAATCAAATGTTGATTTTAAAGTTGATCATTTATCAAAGACAATAAAGTTCACTGCCAATCTTATCAGTGGTTGCTGCTTTAAGAGTCACTGTCAAGACCAAGACGACAGAAACAAAAACACTGGGCAGCGCCTGTGGCTCAGTAGGGAGCCAGCCCCATATACTAAGGCTGGGTTTGAACTCGGCCCAGCCAAACTGCAACAAAAAATAGCCAGGCATTGCGGCAGGTGCCTGTAGTCCCAGCTATTCAGGAGGTTGAGGCAAGAGAATCTCCTAAGCCTAGGAGTTGGAGGTGGCTGTGAGCTGTGACATTATAGCACTCTACTGAGGGCGATAAAAGTGAGACTCTGTCTCAAAAAAAAAAAAATCACAAAATATCCTGAGTCTTTTTCACATGTGAATTTCAGGAAAGTAAATATAAAAGGCATACTGAGGAGTTCACTGACAGTCTTTCTAAAGTTCATTGTTCTCAATTTTTATTCACATAACTGGAAAAAATGCTGCTGAGATACTCATGATCAAAATATAGGCTTACATTTTTAAAAAAGAAAACTGAGTTGAAAACATAATAAAATATTTTAAACAAGTACAGAAGCCAAAAGAGTCAACAACTAATAAATCATTTTCTAACCAGCACCAGTCTCATTCTTAGGAGGCCTAAAATTACTATTTGGCCTATCAATTGATATACGATCTGTAATATATGTGCTGAAAAGAAACTAGAAGTCTTCTGAGTTTCTAAGAATTCTAGTTCTACCAGAATTCTAATTCTACCTCGGACTTTTCTCTTTTCCTCTATGAAGTGAGAATAAATCTTACTCTTCAATTTATAATATTTCAGATTGCAGAGATGGGATTATAACATTCAAAAACATATACTAAGCAAAAAGATGAATAGAATTAGTTATAGACTGACCTATACTCGAAATCAAAGCACAACTGAACCTCTTTTGCAATGCTAAGCCCCTGACTGACAAACAGTCTGAAATTTAAACACAGCAGTTTGTTGAAAGGAATTCATTCATGAATTCGTTATCATTAAATAAATCAGACAAGGAAACATTTTCTCTCTAGTGATACTCTTAATAACTGAAAGAGTTAAGAAAGACTTAGTATTTCACTAACCTTTTTATATGGAGTAAAAGGGTAAAAGGAGAGTAAGAAGGGAGAAACTCTGACTTACTTCATGCATATACGGATCTACAAGTATTTCAAATGGTCCAATGGCCAAAGAGATATTTGACGCTGCTGTAGGAATGGTAAGCATGTAATGAAAGGTCTTTTTCCTCATATCATGGGTATATACTGTTTCCACCAAATCTCCATTGGAAACAGCCACCATGGCTGCATCTACTGTGAATTCTAATTTCCACGTACACAATTCAGAGTATGAATCAACACAAGGGAACCAAAATCTAGAAAAAAAGATCAACATTATAGAAAACACATTGAAAGAGTACCCTACATCGTTCCCCACATGTATTATTTTAACATTTCTAGAAAATGAAGAAATTTAGTTATTTGGTTACTGAACCCTTTTTTCTGCAAACTGAAGGATCTGATAAAATCAGTTTCCAAATATTATTTAGCAATATTAACAAAATGTTATAGCCAGTTCAAACCCTAAAGAGTTTAAGCAGTTCTCAGTTTCTAGTTTTTTAATTAAAATAATTTTAACTTGTAAATTCACATTAGTAAGCAAAGTTGTTTTCTTTTCTTGAGACAGTTTTGTTCTGTCACCCAGACTAGAATGACAGCCTAGTTCACAGAAACCCAAACTCCTGGTCTGAAGTAATCCTCTTGCCTCAGCCCCCTGAGTAGCCTACGGGTGCCTGCCACCATACCTAGAAAATTTTTCTATTTTTAGTAGAAAAGGGGTCTCACTTTGCTTACTTAGCTTGTTCTTGAGCTCCTGACTTCAAGAGACCCCCTCACTTCAGCCCCCCAGAGTGCCAGGACTATATACAGGCATGAGCCACCACACCCAGCCATATTAAGTCAGTTTTGATGTAGTATTTATTTTCAGAAACTAAAAATAATTTGTAAGAAATTTGTATAAAATATAATTAACACTCTGAATATATTCCTCAAGTTAGTAGACTGCTTTTTTGGAGTATGCAATGTGTTGTGTAAATTCATACTTAGCACTGGTAAAGTCAGATACAAAATTTATATAGGACTTTTACCAATTCAGGTTGGGTCTTCCTTTGTGCTAGGATTGCTTCTTGATATTGAGGGATACAAGACTATGAGATATCCCTGGCTTAGAAGAGTTAGTCTGAGACCATAAAATATTATAATATAATATTTCAACAACATATAATAAACTATAGAGCTAAGAGAATGAATATACCATAATTACACACAATAATCTAGGTCAATTTCACTATTAACTGACTGCCATACTAGAAAAAAATTTTGTTCCCCTTGGGGGCTACAGTGTTTTATTAGGTCAAGAGACATGAGAGTTATATGTTCTTCATAAGGTGCCAGGGTCAAAACTAACGTGTAATTAATCTATGGTACTTTGGAAATCAGAACAGTTGGGCAGGAGAAAGTTGACTGGGCAAGTGGTGAACGGAAAGTGGGTAAGAGGGGTCTCTGTGACACTGGTAATGTTTCTGGTCTTGATCTGAGTGTGGATTACATGGGCTTGTTCACTTGTGAAAATTCATTGAGTTTCACATTTACAATTTGGGCAATTTTCTACACACATGCTTTACTACAATATAGAGCCTAAAAAAAGAAAGGATCAAGTGAAGTGATTATTTTAGAACTGGAGACTTGAAAAGGAGGGACAGGAAAAGAGAAAAAGAAAAAATTGAGAAGAACTGACTAATGAGAATGATTTACAAGAGGTGTAAGTTCGGGGAGTCATGTTCCTACTTCTCATAAATGTATGTATTACACAGACACAAGAAAAAACACAATTAGAAATATAATTATTGAAATATAGAAAAATTTATAATCTACCTTGTAGAATTTTGATAGCCACAAGAGAAAACATGAGCACCTCTCTCTGCCATACTTCCCTCTACACTGGGTACTACAAAATGAAGACCTCCTTTTGGCTGATCCAAAGAAAAATTGATGTGTATCTTCAGGACCTTTAACTCTGGAATAAATAAATACACACAGATTGATACATAAGTAACAGTGAATATAAAGGTAAAAAGACTTAATGCTCAATATAAAATGGAAATCAAAGGTTGAGTTTTATCTGAAAGATCACATTACTTAGCCTAGGTAGCACTGGTAAAGTCAGATACAAAATTTATATAGGACTTTTACCAATTCAGGTTGGGTCTTCCTTTGTGCTAGGATTGTTGTTAGGTTTCTATCATGCCTCTTCCTATATTAACTCAACAGCCTGCCTGCATTGGTGTTCTTCCCCCAATTCTAATCACTGTTCATAGATTTTCCCAAAATATAGCTGTGGTTATGCCACAACCTCCTCTCAACGTTTAACAATGTGTAATGTCTAAAGAAAAAGTTCAAAACTCCCACACTGGACACTAAGCACCTTCTAAATCCAATTCCAAACTTAATTTGTGTCCTCCTATAAAATGTTAACCCTAGTTGACTTGGGGAGTAGAAATAGGGTAGAGGATAGTAGAGTAGGAAGGACTACCAGAGAATTTGCATTATTCACCATGTCTTTTATGTTTCATTTCTACGTAATAAAAATGTTGTTTTCATAAAAAGATTAAAAAATGCTTCTTTCAATTTCTCCCCAAACATTATGACTATCTGGACTATCTCCAAACCTTGACTTTATGTTATCTGTTAAATTGGGTAATCCCTATAAACACTACCTCCTCCCCATATCCATGTTTCTGATACAAACGGAAAGAAGATACACAGGAGACAAAAATGAAACAAAGTTGTTTACTACCTTGTCTTGGTTAATTTTAAAGGCAGAATTTGGCCAGGAGCAGTAGCTAATGCCTGTAATCCTAGCACTCTGGGAAGCTGAGGTGGGTAGATTGCTTGAGTCAGGAGTTCAAGACCAACCTGAGTGAGAGCAACCCTGTCTCTAGTACAAATAGAAAAACTAGCTGGGCATAGTGGTCAATGCCTATAGTCCCAGCTACTCAGAAGGCTGAGGCAAGAGGATTCCTTAAGCCCAAGAGTTTGAGCTCACACCACGGCACTTTACCCAGGGTAACATCAAGAAAAAAGAGGACAGCATTTGTAAAGGTAGGCAGAAGCTCACCTATGATGATTATAATGACTATAATTTTACACAGGAGAAAACAAAAATTTAGAGAATATGCAGAGTGAGTGTCAAGAACCCTATGTTCCAGCTTTGACTCTACCGCTAATTAGCTAAATTGGCTTCAGCAGTTTGCTTACTTTCATTAGACTCAAGATTATTCTTCTGCAAAAAAAAAAAAAAAAAAAGCATTAAACAAGATGATTTTTCAGGATCCTTCTTGAAACAAAATTGTATAATTATAAACTAACAGACCTTGTTTGGTTCTCAAATCTTGACAAATTGTTCTATACGTCTGATTTTTTAAAACTATCTTTCACTTTAAAAAAAAACAGTGAAATGAGGTACTTTTGTCACAGCCCTTGATTGTCCTATTTTTGCTACCTTAACAAGAAAAAGAACTCCCAATCCTTTCTGTATACTTTAATAGGTTAATTTATACTTTGAAAATATTAGTTTTCACATAAAGTTATCTAGTCTCTGAATCTAGAATGATCTTACTGTTCAACCAATATAGTTTCAGTACTTTACCATCAACGTGTTTCCATAGCTCTGATGGAACCTTAATGCAAAGTTCTCCATTTCCCGCATCAGGATCCACAGCACTAACTGCAGCTGCATAAGCATTGGAAAAATAGTTGAGATTTCTCCTGGGGGGAACAAAAGAGCCAACTTTGAATAACAATAAGCCATGCATTTTACCAACCATTTTCTTAAGTATCAATTGGTATCACTCATCTGAAAGCATTATATCTTCTTACATAAACCCTAAGAATACTTTTTAACCAAGAAATGTTCATACTGCTTACCATGTTAAAAAACTACAGAACTATAAAAATAATGGCATGTATATTCTATTCACAAATGTTATATGACTATTATTATCACGTTCTTCCTTAATTTGGGAATGCCAAAGCCACCACATGTTTCTGATACAAATGGAAAGGACATATGTAGAATTTAAAAAATAATTACTCTTTATCAATCTGGAAAAAACTTGACAAGCCTTATAAAGTGACAAAAATTAAGATGTCTAAAATCAGGATAGGATTTGATTCCTCAAAATGTAATACAACTTACTTCTACTAACCAGGAAATGACAATGTAAACTTGAAGGTACGGGTTTTCAGCTGGTTTACTGTTACCTTCATGGGGTACTCAATTAGTATTTGTCCAGGAATTATTTAGCCATATTTCTCATTGAAAATAAGGAAAACAACACATAGAAGTCTTACAGACCTATGAAAATGTTGCTTTCATTGTATTTTCTAATTTTATCCCATAAAAACAATTTATATGTATATACATATATACTACATTTCCTCACTGAAATCAGTTAAAATAATATGAAAGGAATCAGAGAAAGGAAAAAGGAATGGAAAGAGCAAGAAAACAATAAAGGCAAATACCATAAGCCATATTCTTGTCATGCAAATTTATCCTGCCAGATGAAGCCGCAAGATAAAGTTAGTGACTTTGCCACAGCTTAAAAAATGTTTAATATACTTAAAAGACAAGTTTCATCTACAGAATGATCAAAAAGGATAAAAATGAGAAAACACATTAAAGAAACATTAGGTGATTCCTTCCCCATCTTCATCCACCTTTTCACCAAGTAGGAAAGACGTAAAATAACAATGGCTCTAACAACTATTCAAGGTAACAAATCATAAAACATAAAGTTCTGGAAGTAAAAAGGCTGCTCACTATATTTTAATAATTTCTGTTAAATATGTGAAAAAAAGATGTAAAAGCTTGAGAACCATAATAAGAATAATAACTCTGTGTTTTAACATACTATAATAGGCATAAATTGGAGATGTTGCAGGTTGGGTTCCAGGCTATCGCAATAAAATGAGTATCACAGAAATATTTTGGTTTCCCAGTGCATAAATGTTATATTTATATTAATCTGTAGTCTATTAAATGGGAGATAGCATTATGCAAAATAAATAAATAAATAAATAAAAAACACACAGAAAACCCTGCATATACCTTAATTAAAAAATGCTTTACTGCTAATAAATGCTAACAGTCATCTTAGCCTTCAATAAGTTATAATTGTTGTTCTGGTGGAGGGTCTTGCCTCCATGTTCATGGCTGCTGACTGATCAGGGTGGGGGTTGGTGAAGGCTTAGGGAGCTATGTCAATTTCTTAGAATCAGACAACAATGAAGTTGGTGAACTGGACTGACCCTTTCACAAATATGTCTGCAGCATGTGATACTGTTTGATAGTATTTTATTGAAAGAACTTCTTTCAAAACCGGCACCATCTTCTCAAAGTCTGCCACTGCTTTATCAACTAAGTTTACTTAATATTCTAAATCCTTTGTTGTCATTCCAACCAAGTTCCCACAATCATCACCACAAGCAGACTCCATCTGAGGAAACCATTTTCTTTTTTCATCCTTATGAAGAAACTCTTTAATCCGTTAAAGCTTTATAATAAGATTGTAGCAATTCAGTCACATTCTAGTTATTTTGCTCTTTCTACCCTATTTATTATTACTTTCTCCACTGATGTTGTGAAGCTCTCAAAGTCATCCATTAAGGTTGAAATCACCTTCTTCTAAACTCCTGTTAATGTTCACATTATGGCCTCCTCCCATGAATCATGTATGTTCTTGCTGGCATCTAGAAAGGTGAATTCCTTCCAGAAGGTTTTCGATTTACTTTGCTCAGATCCATCAGAGGAATCATGATCTATGGCAGAAATACATCCTTATGAAATGTACTTCTTAAGTAATAAGACTTGAAAATCAAAATTACTCCTTGATCCATGGGTTGCAGAATGGATATTGTATTAGCATACATGGAAACACCAACATTAACTTCTTAACACCAGCATTAACATCTCCATCAGAGCTCTTTGGGTGTCCAGGTGCATTGCCAAAGAGCAGTAATACTTTGAAAGGAATCTTTTTCTTTGAGCAGTAGGTCTGCACACTGGGCTGAAAATATTTAGTAAATCGTGCTGAAGATGTACCATCATCCAGGCTTTGTTGTTCCATTTTATAGAGTAATGGCAGTGTCTACTTAGCATAATCCTTAGGGGGTCTAGGACTTTAAGAATGGTATGAGCACTGGCTTTCATTTAAGGTCACCAGCTCCATTTGCCCCTGATAAGAAAGTCAGCTTGTCCTCTAAAGTCAGGCATTGAATTCTCCTCTCTACCTATGAAAATTCTAGATGGTGTTCCCCTCCCAATATAAGGCTTCTTTTATCTACACTGAAAATCTGCTGGTTAGTGTACCCAACTTTATCAATGATCTTAGCTAGTCGGTAACTTTTCTTTTGGGATATAGTTCTAGAATTTTGAAAACTTGTACAGATTCCGGTAACCCTTATCACAATCAGGATATAGACAGCTCTATCACCTTAAAAAAGGCCCCTGTGCCATCTCCCTTATGTCAAATAAATGTAATCATACAGAAAGTAACCATTTGGGAATGGCTTGTCTCACTATGGTTTTGAAATTCATCCAAGTTGTAACATGTATCAACAATTTGTTCTTTTTACCAGGGAGTAGTATAACCTTGTGTAGATTGCACTACAGTTTGTTTATCTATTCAGCAACTGAAGGACATTTAGGTTTTTTCCAGCTTTTGGCTATCACAAATAAAGCTGTTATGAATATTTGTATACAGATTTTAGTGTGAACAGTGTTCATTTTTGCATTATAAATACCCTGAAGTGGGACTGCTGAGTCATTTTGTAAACATATATTTAAAATTTTAAGAATCAGCCAACTTGTGTTCCAGAACAGCTGTACCATTCTACATTCTCACTAGCAATATACCAAAGTGCCAGTAGCTCCTGTTTATCATCAACGATTAGTTAACACACCATCTGATTTTAAGAGATATTTTATATATCTACAGATAGTACTTAATTTTCAATAAAATTCCAAAAACATGAAATTTGAGAAACAGCTGCATAATCTGTATCTCACTCCCAAGTTATCTGTGAAATACAAAAAATTTATAATAATGCCTGTTGTACAACAAAAAGAAAGCCAGATTTAAACATTAAAGCTCATAGGGTTTTTTCTTTTTTTATGAGAAATTACTTTCACTTAATTTCCTCATTTCCTGAGAAGAAAGGAAGTGGTCAAAATAAAATGGTTAACTATAAACAGAATCCATTGAGAAGTCAGTAATGAGTAATAATCTTCTGATGGTTTAGATTTCATCGTACAAGCCAAATATATTTCCTTTCATTAATTTCCACAAGTAAAATAATATAGCTATTGATTATAATAGCTGTTTTCAATTTTCAGCATATTAATGACTGCAAAATATTAAATGCTCTTGCTCTATAACCATTACCATCCCCATCTCCCCATCCGTGTAGAAACACAGCTCAAAGATGAGTAATGCTAGAGATGGATATTAAAATACTAGGAAATTAAGGGAATCAAAAGAATTTTCTCTAAGAATTTATTATATATATCCCTGTTAAATTAATCTGATAATGTTTTGTCAAATAAAGAATATTTCTTTCTTAAAACTTTACGTGCAGATTTCATAAAACTTCAATTTTGTCTGGGCTTAGTGGCTCACACCTATTATCCTTGCACTCTTGGAGCTCACGGTGGGAAGATCACTGAAACTAGCTCTGAGGAAAAGCAAGACCACATTTACTTAAAAAACAAAAAATTGGCTCGGCGCCTGTGGCTCAAAAGGCTAAGGCGCCAGCCACGTACACCTGAGTTGGCGGGTTCAAATCCAGCCCGGGCCCGCCAAACAACAATGACGGCTGCAACCAAAAAATGGCCAGGCGTTGTGGCGGGCACCTGTAGTCC
>CAUYRH010164832.1:0-31524 GCA_963574655.1 Perodicticus potto | reverse complement strand
TTAACACAATAACTAAGAAAATGCCATGAATGCTATGTTAACCAGTTTGATGAAAACATTTTAAATTGTATATAAAACCAGCACATTGTTCCCCATAATTGCATTAATGTGCACAGCTATCATTTAATAATAAAAAAAATCAGTAAATAGAGTCAAAGCTAGAAACATTTTGACTTTATATTTTAGTAGAACAGAAAGAAAATATTCTTAAAATGAATAAAAGTGCTACTTTCCCTTTATTTCTCTAAATTCTGAGACTATGAGCAATTCATGATAAGGGTGGGAAGTAAGAGAAAGAAGAAAAAATATTTATTAAACACTTCATACCAAGCACTCTGGAATGTGCTTTTGTATACATTATTTCCCGCAATTCTAAATACAGTAGAACCACCAAAGGGTCTGTAACAAACTGGCCAATTTATGGAAACATAAGGAACCGGGTCAACATAAGAAACCAGGCCTACTGTGCTGATAGGTACATGTGGTACATGTCTAGTCTATGAAAATTAGGTCAACTTAAGGAGGTGATCAATGTAGGGAGGTTGTCAAATGTGGAAGTGCTACTCTTATACAAGTATTGTCTTAGATATATCAACTACTTAATGATTCTTAGCAGTTCATAAAATAATACTGCCCTAGATATATCCAACAGAAAGATAGTTCATAATATGTGGGTATGAGGTGATATGTTATGAAGTACATTCCTAGGATATGTTCCAAATAATGCTCATTGGACAGGCAACATCAGGAAACTTTGGCTAATTCCAACATATGCTAATTTTTAATTCACATAGTCATGTGGTCTTCAATTCTTCATTTACGTGAATAAAATTAGAGGGTTTACTTGTATCAGTCGAATCTATTCCCTATCTAACGGCTATTAGAAAATACAACTTCTCTAAATAAATCTCTACTTTTCTTCACATTTAAGACACTGCAATTGAACTCTTTCTCCTAGAGACTTAACAGTGGTATTCGTTTTTAAATTTTCAAAAACTGAAAACCAAATGAGCCTTCCATGGCCAAGTAATCTCTTAGGGGATTGACCCACCCTCATACAATAGCTGTAAACTCTGGACTAAAAATAAAAGTGAAACAGATAAAAACAATATGCACAGAGAGAGACTCATATACTAAGAATCCAAAAGCTCTGGACAGTGTACAAAAGCATGCATATTCTGGATGACAGTGGATGCTTGAAAGATGTCGCTCTTGCATCATGTGTCTCCTGTTTATATGCTTTAACCTGAGGACAGACAGGTCATAGTCTATGCTTCATGAGGTAGGGGTGACCTTGGTAGAAAATTCAGAGGTTTGAATGACTGGAAGATGGAGGTTAGGGCAACCTCAAGTGAGAGAAAGTGAAGGAGACATCCCAGGAACAGGAAGTCAGAAGGGTAAGGGAGAAATTCTAGGCATTAAATCTGCTAAAATGTCTGGCAGAACCTGATGCATACAAGAATAGGGCAACTAATGATAAAATAATTAAACAGAGATGCAAGCTGCTTTGAAGAGATAGCACTCATAGTTTGAATCTAGCCAAGTTAAATGATTGTTAAAGCAAAAAATATCAATAATTTGGGGAAATATAAAGAAAGGAGAGTTTCTACAGCATATCATTTCCAGTGTTTAGGATACAATCCAAAATTACTTGATATAAATCAAGGAAATATGCCCCATTTTCAGAAGACAAAACAATCAACAGAAAGTAATTAAAAGCTAACCTAAATGTTGGAATTAGCAGACAAAGATTTTAAAGTTGATATTATATTCGGTGAGTTAAAGGGAAATCTTATGATGATAAATTTTTAAATTTCAGAAAAGGTACAAATACTCTAAAACAGAACTAAATAAAAATTCTGGCAGAAAAAAATACAAGATATGAAATTTTAAAAATCACTGCATGGGCATAACAGCCATGCAGTGAATTTTTAAATTTCATATGAATGGAGATAACAGAGGAAAGAGGTAATAAAATATGAAGACAAGTAAATAAAAATGATTTAACGGGAAAAAGAGGAAAAAGCCTCAAGTGCTCATGGAACAATAGCAAAATATATGAAACGCACATAATTAGTGTTTCAGAAGGAGAGAGGAGAGAGATTACGGAGTGAAAAATGTTAAAGAAAATAATATCCGATAATTTCCCTAATTTAGTAATCATGGATTTTAGCAAACATCAAGTAGTATGAATATAAAGGAAAGTCAGCCTCTGTTCCTCATAGTCACATTGCTGAAAATAAATACAACATTTTTAGAGTAACCAGAGAAAAATCACAAATTACATATAGGATCTTACTGCTTCAAACAATTATTGACTTCTTATCAGAACCTATGGAGGCCAAAAGATACTGTAGCAGTATCTTTAAAGTGTTAAAACAAAACTGTTAACTTAGAATTATACATACAATGAACATATCCTTTAAGAATAAAGGTGAAATAAAGGCACTTCAGATAAGAGAAAACTTCCACATACTCCCCCATACAACAAGCAGTGCCAAGAAAAGTTCTCCAGCAGCTGGGCACAGTGGCTCATGCCTCTAACTGCAGCATTTTAGGAGGCCAAGGCAGGAGGATTACCTGAGGCCAGGAATTTGAAAGCAGCCTGGGGAACATACCAGCACCTCATCTGTAAAAAATAATTAAAAATTAACCAGGTGTGGTGTCATGCATTTGTGCTCCTACCTACTCAGGAGATTGAGTAGGAGGATTGCTGAGCCCAGGAGTTCAAGGCTGTAGTGAGCTACAGCCTCAAGCCATTAAACTCCAACCTGGGTGATAGAGCAAGACCTTGTACAAAACAAAAAGCAAATAAAAATACATTCAGGTTGAAGGGAAATGATACCAGAAAGAAATCCTTATCCTCATGAAGAAATCAAGAGGATCAGAAATGTTAAATATTGTTCCGTGCACCCAGGCCCCATATACCAAGGGTGGCAGGTTCAAACTTGGCCCCGGCCAAACTGCATCAAAAAATAGGCAGGAGTTGTGGCGGGTGCCTGTATGCCCAGCTACTCGGGAGGTTGAGGCAAGAGAATCACCTAAGCCCAAGAGCTGGAGGTTGCTGTGAGCTGTGACTCCATGGCACTCTACCAAGGGTGATAGATTGAGACTCTATCTCATGGAAGAAACCCAAGTGCCCATCGATCCATGAATGGATTAATAAATTGTGGTACACTGTATGCCATGGAATATTACACAGCCTTAAAGAAAAATGGAGACTTTACCTCTTTCATGTTTGCAAGGATGGAGCTGGAACATTCTTCTTAGCAAAGTATCTCAAGAATGGAAGAAAAAGTATCCAGTGTACTCAGCCCTACTATGAAGCTAATTTATAGCTTTCATGAAGGGTATAACCCAACAATAGCACAAGAATATGGGGAAAGGGGCAAGGGAGGGGAGGAGAGGGGTGAAGTTGGAGTGGAGGGAGGGTAATTGGCGGGGCCACACCTACGGTGCATCTTAGAAGGGTACAGGTGAACCTTACTAAATGCAGAATACAAATGTCTTCATATAACAACTGAGAAAATGCCAGGAAGGCAATGTTAATCAGTTTGATGAAAATAGTTCAGATTGTATATGAAACCAGCACATTGTACCCCTTGATTGCACTAATGTACACAGCTATGATTTAATAATAAAGACAATAAAAAAAAAAGAATGTCAAAAAAAAAAGAAAAAGAAACCGGGAAGCAATAAGAATAGCTATACTTACATCAGATAAAATAGACCACAAACAAAAGATTGTAAAAAAAAAAAAGACAAGGAGGATCACTATGTAATCTGAAAGGGGTTGATTAAACAAGAGGATCTAACAATCATAGATATCTTGCTCACAGCACCAGAGCTCCCCAGTATATAAAGCAAGCATTAATAGATCCCAAGGAGGAAACACTGGAATATAATAAGGTTGGAAACCTTAACACTCTCAGCAATTGATAGATCATCCAGACAGAAAATCGACAAAGAAATAGCAGAGTTAAACCATATACTCGATATAATAGGCCCAACTGACATTTATTGACTATTGACAGCAGTTAGGTAATAACTGCTGAAGAATGGATATGTCTTAGACCACAAAACAAGTCTGTACAAATTCAAAAACACAGAAATTGTATCAAGCATCTTTTCTGACTACAAGAGAATAAAACTTGAAGTCAATAATAAAGGAAAACTCAGAAAATACACAAACATATGGAAATTGAACAACATAATCCTGAATGATCAATGGATCGATGAAAAAGTTAAGGAGGGAATTAAAAAGTTTATTGAAACAAATGAAATTGGAAATGCAACAAACCAAAATCTGTGGGACATGGCAAAGCAGTACTAAGAAGGAAGTTTATAGCAATAAATGTCTGTATCAGAAAAGTAGAAAGACTTCAAGTAAATAACCTAATTATATACTTTAAGGAGCTAGAAAAGTAAGAACAAACCAAACTCCAAGTTAGTAGATGGAAAGAAATAATAAAGATCAGAACAGAAATAAATTAAACAGACACTAAAAAAGCAATATATATATCAAAGAAATGAAAAGTTGCTTTGTGTAAAGATAAGTGAAAACAAAAACTCTTTAGCTAAATTAAGAAAAAAAGAAAGAAGACATAAATAAATAAAATCAGAAATGAAGGAGACATAATGAGTGAGATCTTGGAAATAAAAAGAATCATTAGAGAATATTTTGTATAAGTCTATTCATACAAATTGCAAAACAGAGAAAAAATAGATAAATCCTTGGGCATATGCAACTTGCCAAGATTGAAAAATGCATGAGTAGAAAAATCTCAATAAATAATTAGTAATGACGTAAAAACTGTTATGAAAAATCTCTTGTCAAAGAAAATCCCAAGACCAAAGGATTCACTGTTGAATTATACCAAACATTTAAAGAAGAAATGATACAAATCCTACTAAAACTTTCAAAAAAAAAGCTGAAGAGGAGGCAATACTTCCAAACTCATTTTACAAGGCCAGTATGACCCCAATACCAAAACCAGGCAAATAAACAAGAAAAGAAAATTACAGTCCAAATATCACTGATAAATATAGATGCAGAAATCCTCAGCAAACAGTAGCGAACTGAATTCAACAGCACATTAAAAAGTTCATTCATTCAGATCAAGGAGGATTCATCCCAGAAATGGAACATCCCAAAAGGATTGTTCGACATATACAAATCAATAAATGTTATACATCACATTAACAGAATCAAGAACCAAAATCATATGATTATTTCCATAGATGTTGAAAAAGCATTTGATAAAATTCAACATACCTTTATGATAAAATCTCTCATTGAAAGAGTATAGAAGAAACATAATTCTTTTTTTTTTTTTTTTTTTTGAGACAGAGCCTCAAGCTGTCACCCTGGATAGAGTGCCGTGGCATCACATCTCACAGCAACCTCCAATTCCTGGCCTCAAGCGTGTCTCTTGCCTCCACCTCCCAAGTAGCTGGGACCACAGGCGCCTGCCATAACGCCTGGCCATTTTTTGGTTGCAGCCGTCATTGTTTGGCGGGCCCAGGCTGGATTTGAACCCGCCAGCTCAGGCTGGCGCCTTAGCCCATTGAGCCACAGGCGCTGAGCCGAAGAAACATAATTCAAAATAATAAATGCCATATACAGGGTGCATGGTGGGAATGTCATATATGACAATTCCATGCCTAAGATCATAGTGAATGGAGGAAAAATAGAAGGCCTTTTCTCTAAGAACTGAAATAAGAGTAGTATGATTATTTTCACACTATTATTCAACATAAAATTGGAAGTCCTGGCTAGAGATATTATGCAAGAGAAAGAAAGGACATCTAAATTGGAAAGAAAGAAGAAAAATTAGGCTTGTGTGCAGATAACATGATCTTATACTTAGAAAAACCTAAAGACTCTAAAAAAACTGCTAGAACGGATAAAGTTAAAGGATACAAAATCATATAAATATCAGTAGCATTTATATATGCTAACAGTAAACAACTGGAAAAAGAACAAAACAAAATCCATTTATTATAGCATTAAAAATATAAACTACCAACCAATGTAACTAAAAAAGTGAGTGATTTATATAAGGAAAACTATAAAACTCTTTCTGATGGGTTTTAGAAGGGGACACAAAAAAATGGAAGAATATTCCATGTTCATGGATAGGAAAAAGTAGTATTGTTAAAATGGCAATTTACAGAGTCAAAGCAAAACGCATCAGAATACTAATGACATTCTTCACAAAAACAGAAAAAAGAAAGCCAAAAATTTATATGGAATTACAAAAGATTCAGATTAGCCAAAGGAATACTGAACAAGAAGAACAAAACAGGAGGCATCATACTGCCTGACTTCAAAATTTACTATAAAGCTATAGTAATCAAAACAGCTTGGCACTGGCATAAAAACACATAGATCAAGAGAACATAATAGAGAACCCTATTATAAATCCATGTACATAAAACTAAGTCATCTTCAACAGCAGTGACAAGAACATACAACAGAGAAAGGATAGTGTTAAACCTAAAAACTATGAAACTGCTAGAAGAAAATGCTCCAGGACACTGGTCTAGGCAAAGATTGTGTAACACCTCAAAAGCACAGGCAACCTAAAGCAAAAATAGACAAATGGCATTATATGAAGTTTGAAAGCTTCTGCACGCAAAAGGAACTAATCAACAGTGAAGAGACAGCTCACAAAATGGAAGAAAATACTTACAAACTATTCCTTTTACAAGGGACTAATAACCAGAATATATGAAGGGCTCAAACAACTCAATAGCAAAAAGAAAAAAAAAGAAAAATATATATTTGTATACATATATAATGAGTTATATAAATCATTATATATACATATATATAATGAGTTAAAAATGGGCATAGTTCTGCACAGACATTTATCAAAAGACATACAAATGGCCAATAAGTATATGAAAATACACTCAACACCACTAATCATCATAGAAATGCAATTCAAAACCACAATGATACATCATCTTACCCCAGTTAAAATGGCTTATATAGAAAAGATAGGCAGTAATTGAGAGGATGTAGAGAAAAGGGACCATCATACACTGTTGGTGAGAATGTAAATTAGTACAGCCATTATGGAAAACAGTATGGAGATTCCTCAAAAACTAAAATAGAACTACTATATTATCTAGCAAGTCCACTCTTTGGTATGTATCCAAAAGAAAGGAAAGTAATCAAATATTAAGAGATACATGTATCTGCATTCCCATGTTTATTACGCTGCTATTCACGATGGCCCAAACATGGAATCAACCTAAGCACCCATCAAAGGATGAATGGATAAAGAAAATATGGTAAATATACACAATGGAATATCATTCATCCATAACAAAGAATTGAATTCTTTCATTTGCAGTCACATATGGATGGAACTGGAGGCCCGTATGTTAAGTGAAATAAGCAAGGCACAGAAAGACAAGTGTGGCATATTCTCACTCTTATGTGGGAGCTAAAAATGTGAACCTCATGAAGACAGAAAGTAGATCTGTGATTCCTAGAGTCCAGGAGGGGGCATGAGAAAGGGAAGTTTGCAGGGAAAAAAAGAATATAAATGTATTCATTATCACTGAATGGTACACTTATCCACGGTGAAGATGAGAGATTGTATATGTTTATTTTACCTCAATAAAAATAAATTTAACAATAGTGACAACACCAAATATTGGTGAAATTATGGAGAGGCTGAGTCATTCACACATAGCTGGTGAGAATATAAAGTGGTACAGCCACTCTGGAAAAAAGTTTGGCTTAGAAAGGGAGTGGAGTGGAAAGGAGTAGGTATGGCTATAAAAGTTCAGTATAATTTATACCCTTGTGGCAATGGAAATGTTCTGTCTTGACTGTATCCACATCCATGTCCTGATTATGGTATTTTACTATAGTTTTGCAAGATGTTACCATTGGGTAAAACTGGCTAAAGGGCACAAGGAACCTATTTGCATTAGTTTTTAAAACTGCATGTGAAATTACAATTGTCTCAAAATAAAATTTAACTTAAAAATTTAAAAAATGTTAAATATTGTATACGGTATTTTATTTAAAGTTTTTTTAACTACAAATGAGTTTTTAAACCAAAATTATAACTAGCATTCTGGGATAGCTATCTCTTTTATTGTAAATTTATTCCTTTCTTTTCAATTTTAAAATGTCCAATATAATACAAGGATGTCCACGCTCAACATCTCTAGTCAACATTATATTGGGGGTCCTAGCCAGTGTGTTTGGTAAGTGAACATTATTACAATAGCTAATCACATTTTATTTAACTCAACAAGATTTTATTGGTACAACAAATTAGATACCCGCCTATAAGTCAGTAGCCATAGGAAATAACTTTAAAAGTCTCATATGCACTTTCTAATAAGGTAAGATTTCAAAGTGTCCCATTCATAACTTGATCCATTTGCACATAGCACAGTGATTTCATTACAAATTCAGGTAAGCTCATCTCTATTTCTATACATTTAATTGTGTCTTTCCAATTATGTTTGACATGTTATACTTACTCTTACATGCTTTCTATGATGTAGGACTTTATTCTTCAAGTATTTGGTTATAAAAGTGCCAGAATTTCATAAAAGACCCACAAATAGTAAAGGGAAAAAAGGAACTGTATTGTTACCAATAAAGGCCTGCTTAGGTCGAGAAATGGATGTGACTTTCATGAATGGGTTGCCTTGACTTTATGTCATGACTAAATGACATAAAATACAATGAGAACATAATTATAGAACTAGAATTGTAGAATCAGAATGAAATGATTTTGATCAATTTTATGTTCTTTGGAGCTTTTAGAGAAATCTAAAATGATAATCTGATTTCTTGATAGCTACAATCATATGAGAAGAATCCAAATATCAGAATTATTTTTGTTTCATAAAGGGGAAATATTTGAGCAACCATCTTTTGTTACATTTATGTTAAGAATTAAATATTTCCGTGGTATTAAATGATAAACAACAGACAGATAAAAATTATAACCAGGAAGCAAATGAATTATAATAGAAATTAATAAATTTATTAGCTGTTCTGCCTAATATATAAGTGAATATTGGATCAAATTAAAGCTATATTATCCAAATTAGATCATGTATAATTCTCAATGGAACAGCTAGTCCTATAATTTCCCTTATATATTTTTTTCTTTCTTGAAATCTCATTAAGCACTGAATATTTGTAAAAAATTCATTTAGAGTAGCAATATTATAAAACTTCATTTCATCATTTGGAATATGAGTTTTACAATATTAATAATTTGAATGTATTCTAGAATATAATCAAATTAAGCAATTAAGTATGATCAATCTGTATTGATTCATGGGATGGCTCAGATTTGCCGTTTAATTACATTTCTATTCTCCTTCAGGCAAAATTCTCCTTAAAAATTAGATTTACAATAAGAAAACTTACATAAGTAGATGAAATAAAACTTTCTTTTATCACCTGATCTTGTATAGACTAATCTATTTGCTTCCTTAAGAAATGTACTTTATTATTCTGTTAATTATAGTATGAATCTTCATATAATGTTAAATTTCAATACATTAAAAGTTAATGCCTAACTTGACATTAGGCATTTTATTCATAAAAAAATTAAATTATCTTTGAATAACAATGAAAAAAGTTGTAGTATATAGGCTGACTCCTATTTTTATAGGTAATAACCTGGGACATAGAGTCTACAGATCCCTTAAATTTCATTTTATATAATTGCATGATGTGTTTTAAAAAAAACAAACAAATCTGGCCCAGCATGGTGGCTCATGCCTGTAATCCCAGCACTCTGGGAGGCCGAAGTAGGTGGATTGTTTGAGCTTAGAAGTTCGAGATCAGCCTGAGCAAGAGCAAGACCCTGTCTCTAAAAAACATCTGGGCATTGTGGAGGGCTCCTGTAGTCCCAGCTACTTGGGAGGCTGAGGCAAGAGGATTGCTTGAGCCCAAGAGTTTGAGGTTGCTGTGAGCTATGATGAACATCATGGCACTCTATCGAGGGCAATATAGACTCAGTCTGAAAAAAACAAAAACAAATAACAAAAAAAAACCTCTCCAGGTAATCACGGTCAGATTGATCATAATGTTAGAAATAATTTTAGTGCATATTTTTCTCAGCCCTTTTTTTTTTTTTTGGTATTGTAAACTCAAGAAAGTATTACTTTACTAAATGAGTTATTTTACACAATATGAACACCACTATAATTACAATTGTAAAAAAAAAATTATAAAAAGAATGGACTGATTTTCAAACTTCCATATCAGAGTGAACTATATATTTACACAGAATTGTCTTTGCCTAAAGCCTTATAGGGAACAGTAAAGAAATGAGTGTTTCTGTGGCCCTTTCACTTTGTGATCAATGACTTGTTAGAAAAGCAGCTGCAGGTTGGCCACCTGAGTTCTGAGACAGTAGAAGAATTAAAGGCATCATGAATTTACCTGTAGACCTAGTTATGCCTGAACAATGGCCAATTCTGGAAGAGATGGAGTCTCAGGTTGCCTGCTGTCCAAGTAATGCTTAAAGGTTTTGGGACCTTAATGTGGGTCCTGCAGGCAGTGTGGAGATATATATTAAGGCAGCTTTGGTAGCAGCCTTTTTGTCATGTCTTTATTTCTTTTGTCCAGCTTGCTTTTTGGCATTTTTTGGCTGAGACTGAACTTTTGCTGTCCATGAGTCAAATAGGAGACACAATGCAATGAGACAGGACCAGGGAAGCTGGCTCAGCACTGCTTCTGTCTTCTCCATCTGCCAAGGAGGTGAAAGACTCTTAGACTCTTTTTTAAATTAAAAAAAGAAATTATTTTTTAGTTGCTAGTGGTGGCTCAGCCTATAATCCTAGCCTTCTGGGAGGCCCAGGCGGGAGGATTGCTTAAGTTCAGGATGTTGAGACCAGCCTGAACATGAGTGAGACCCCATTTTTACAAAAAAAAAAAAAAAAAAAAAAAAAAAAAAGGAAAAATTACCAGGGCATGGTGGCATACACCTGTAGCGCCAGCTACTGGGGAGGCTGAGTCAGGAGGATCACTTGATACCAGGAGTTTGAGGTTACAGTAAGTTATGTTGCCACTTGCCACTGAACTCTAGCTGGGTGACATAGTGAGATTCTGCCATCCTGCTGATAATTATGGTGGCCTGGTCTCTTGGAGGTGTATATCAAAAGATGGATGGTGTGTCCATCGGGCTGGAGTGATGCTTAATTCTTCTACCCTGAATTAAATTCTTCTACTCTGAATTAAAGTTGTTATTCTAGGTCATGGGGTCACATCCTTTTTGTATTTGGGACACCATTTTGAATACAAATGTTGCTGAAATTTTGAAACAATGGGAAGTCTCAAAACAAGCTAGTAAGATTTACAATAAGAACATTGTAACAAGGTCCCACAGAATTTAGAAAAGCATCTATGGACACCACATTATTTATTTGATTGCTTTTCTGGACTGTACATTTGAGAAAACCTTTTTATTCCTCTAAGCTTTGACTCACACACACAAAGCAAATTTCTTGCCTTTCCTTGTAAATATATGATTTTTCTTTAATATTGTTTGGACATTGTAACATGCTTTCTTCTTTTTCTTAGAGAAAGCTATAACCCATTTTGTCAAGTCTACTCACCTAAATGCTTACATTTTAATATCATGTAACTGCTGTGTGATTTTATTCACACTATGGAAAATTTTACAAAGCACTTTGAAGTTTCTAGAACATTCCTATAACGCCATGGTCTCACAGCATATGAGAATTGAGAAATGCTTGTCCAGAATCTAACCTGCTTGTATGTCCATTTCCTTCTCTCCTGGCATGCTTTTATCCTCTATTTAATTTTTCTTTTATTCTGCACCATTTAATATTTTCTAGACGTGTAGTAAGCAACACTTCATTTTCCCTTTTTTAATGCTATTGAGCTGTTAGCCTTTTAACTTATCCTTTTCCCAAATCTACTACCAAAGATTGTTTTTCTTTGGATTAACTCCAACTTTTGTAGTTGGCTTATTATAGGGGTAGAGGGAAAATTAAGAAATGCTTAGATCTAAGTCCCTAAAATAGGAGCAGAGCAGCACAGCAGCATCTGGGATATGCTCTTCTCTTCCATTCTTGTCATAGTCTAGAATCTAGACCACTGAGTAGTTCTGGAGCGAGTGCCATTTCAGGCCTTGGAGACTTGGCAGAGGTCCAAAGTCTTAGGGTTTAGGCGCCTCCTAAGTCATGAGCATGACTCATCATGACAATGGAACGACTCCACTGTACAAAATACCAGTTTTCAGCAGTATCTGGGCTGTAATCCTTTTGCCAAAGCAAGGGTATACTGTGTGCCTTGCTAGCACTCCCTGTCTGAGAATAACAGTGTAAACAGCATGAGGCTGGAAGATGGCCAACATGCAACCTTTTCCAAACTGCCAAAGAGCGCACTGTTCTTAATAATTGTGTCTGTGGACCCACATTTCCATTACACTGGAGGATCTCCAGGTATTTGCTTAAGGAAGTCATTGAAATCCAATGCAAATTAAGACCAGCTTTTCAGGAGAAGAAATTTAGCTGTATAAATTTTCCTGGCGCAAGACTTGAAAACACATAATTTAGATGTTCAATATGTGCTATGAGTAGTTAAAATAAGTTTGAACTTTTAAAATACAAGTCCCTTTGCATTTTGAAATAAGGATCACTCAGTTGGGGTATATAATGCAGCACATAAAATTTTTTTTTAAGTTCAGGCAGAATTTGTTTATTCAGTGATGATATAATACCATTGCATCATTTCCCAACGGCTAGTTTAAGATGTAAGTTTCCACTGAGAATTCACAAGCAATATATATTGTCATATAGGAAAATCACAAAAGCAATTTTAGGGGGATGTAAGAAAAACTTATAAGTAAATAATACAACTTTTTAAAAATAATGATATGAATTTTTAAAATTCATTTGCATTCTGAATGAAACTAGCCAGGTGCTACTTAAGAAGGAAGACCTTATATAAGAAACTAAAATTCCAGTAAGTTAAGGGACACATTAGAAAGTCAGGCGGGACGAAAAGACGACGGAGCAGAAGGATGAATGGCACACTGTGTAAACGGTAGGTGGAGTGTTTATGACTTATCTAGATATAACATTCTCAGGGGGTAAAAACCTACCAGCTCCTATCTAACATTTCATAGAGGAGGAAGCTAAGGTCATAAATGGGTAAGAAATGTGCTTACTGTCACATCACTGGCATATAAAACTGAATTCTTGGCTCCTGATTTAATGTCAGTAAACCAGATAATATACCATTATGCCTTAAAACCTAAATTCTTTAAACACTAATATTTAAAAATAGTTATAAATTTACATCATTCTGGATAGAGGACATATAATTTCTTATGAGTTATAGTTGTGGTAATTATCTCCCTAACATCTGAATAAAGACTTTCATATAAGTATTTGACAAATATCATAAATATTGATAACAATGTGGAGAAAACTTATTTAGAAGCTATATTGATTGGCATAACCAAAGGATAGGTTTTTTAAAATGCCAGTGTGGCATGTTTAATTACAAAAAAAAAAAAATATGATTTTATCCCAAGACTTAATAATGCTGAGACTATTTTTTCAGTGAGATAATATGAGTTTGTTCTTCTCCTGGAGTCTTTTTGGAAAGAAAATAGATGTTTGGGAAAAGGGACACAAAAGTGCAAGAAAGGTAGAAAAAAAGATGAAAAATACAGTTATCCTTTAAAATCTAGTAGTTTAAGGAAGCCACCGGAGTGATGTTTAAAACAAATCAGATCCGCTCTTGTTCTTGCTCAAAAGTTGTTCAATGTCTTTCCAAAATTAAGTAAATAGAAAGCCTTTCCATGGTCCACAAGGCCATCCTCAAGATGGCCCCTTTCTCCTCTCACTCTATTGTGGACAACTTGGCCCTTCCTTCAAGGTCATTTCCTCCTTGGGGCCTACACATTTTTCCTGATACATTTTGAGCTTTCAGCTTTCTCCCCGGCTGTGAGTGTGGCTGATTCCTGCATGTCGGTCAGATCTCTGTTTACTGGTCAGCCCTGCAGAGTGGTCTTCCCTGTCTAGACCACCATCCTCATCACTGTCTCTCTGATCTCTTTCTCCTGTTTTACTTTCCTGCTCAGCAGTTACCACCACCTGCAATTATGTTATTGATTGCCTCTTTCTCCCATGAGGATGCATTCTTTATAAGACCAAAAACTAACACTTTATGAAAGGATATATCCTTTCACTTATATAAAAATAGTAAGATTTCTTTCACATTTATTAAGTGCTTTACGTGCATTGTTTCATTGAGTCTTTGTAATAATATTAGTAGAAAAAATATCATTATCATTTGCAAGTGGGGAAATTGAAGCGTGTAGATAAAAAATTGTGCCTTAAATTACAGAGCTATTAAATGTCTGGAACAGGATTTAAACTTAGGTCTTTCTGGATTTAAGTCCTGAGCTGAAAACAGTAAGAGAAATGGGCTTTCAAGGCTCTTAAGGGGCATAAACACTCATTTATACAAAGTGATAAAGCTAAAGAACATCACTGCCTTTCAAGGAATAGAATCACAAAGGTAATTTTTATAGAGCACTAAAAAAAACCATCTTATATTGGTGAACATAAATAGAGCTGAACAAATAGCGAACTTTTAAAAGTATAGGCATGTGCTGTATGGCTGGGCACTGGGCTCACACCTACAATCCTAGCACTCTGGAAAGCCAAGGCAAGGAGGATTGCTTGAGCTCAGGAGTTCTAGACCATCTTGAGCAGGAGTCAGACCCCATTTCTATTAAAGATAGTAAAATTAGCTGAGTGTTATGGCAGGCATTTTTTTTGTCCTAGCTATTTGGGAGGCTGAGGCAGGAGAATTGCTTGAACCCAGGAGCTGTGACCTAGGCTGATGCCACAGCACTCTGGACTGGCAACAGAGTGAGACTTTGTCTCTCTTTTTCTTTTGATATATATATTTAATTCATGTGCTGTGAGTAATGACATTTTGACTATGATAGACTGCAAATATGACTATGATTCCCTAACATTATATTGGAGCTGAAAAGGTTCACTCACCTGGTGATGTAGCCATAGTAATGGTGTAGTTTGATACATTACTTATATGTTTGTGATGCTGCTGGTGTAAACCTACTTTGCTGCCAGTCAAATAAACTGTGGCACACACAATTATGTAGAGTACATAACACTTGATGATGAAAACAAATGGCTTCGCTACTGGTTTATGCATTTACTATACTCTATTTTTTTATTGTTATTTACTTTAATTTTTAATTTATTTTTACCTTTTTTCAGAGACAAGGACTGGCTCTGACATACAGGCTGGAGTGTGGTGGTCTAATCATAGTTCATAGCAGCTTCCACCTTTAGTCTCAAGAGATCCTTCTGCTTTAATCTCCAGAGTAGCCAGGAGTTACTATTATTTTAGACTAGGGTATATTCCTTCAACTTATTAAAAAAAACAAAGTTAACTATGAAACCTCAGGCAGGTCCTTCAGGCGGTTTTGTAAAAGAAAACATTGTTATCATAGGAGATGAGAACTGTGCACGTTAATGACCTTGAAGACCTTCCCTGGGGAGATGTGGAGGTAGAAGACCTATGATCCTATACGTATGACCCTGTGTAGGCCTACACTAGTATGTGTGTTCATGTCTTAGTTAATAAACAAGGACAAGGGCAGTGCCTGTGGCTCAAAGGAGTAGGGCACTGGCCCCATATACCGGAGGTGGCGGGTTCAAACCCAGCCCCGGCCAAAAACTGCAAAAAAAAAAACAAAAAACCAAAAAAACAAGAACAAGAACAACAACAGCAACAACAAAAACTAGTTTAAAAAAACAAGTTAGAACAAATGAAAACAAGTTGATGACAATAAAAAATTGGAAAAATAAAAAAGCTTACATGATGAGGCTATAGAAAAAGAAGTTTTTTAATACAGCTCTACAATGTATTTGTGTTTTAAGCTAGGTGTTATTACAAAAGAGTCAGAAGTTAGAAAAATTAAAAAAAGTGTATAAAGTAAAAAAATTACTAAGCTAAGGTTAATTATATCATTGAAGAACAAATAAAAAATATTTTTAATAATTTAGTTTAGCCTCAGTGTACAGGTTTCTTTTTTCTTGAGACAGAGTCTTTGTTGCCCTCAATAGAGTGCTGTGGTGTCACAGCTCACAGCAACCTCAAACTTTTGAGCTCAGGCAATTCACTTGCCTCAGCCTCCCAAGTAGCTGGGACTACAGGTGCCTACCACAACACCTGGCTATTTTTAGAGGCGAGGTCTCGCATTGTCTCACTCTGGTCTCGAACCTGTGAGCTCAGGGCAATCCACCGGCCTCAGCCTCCCAGAGTGCTAGGATTACAGGCAAGCGTACAGGATTTATAAATTCTATAGTAGTGTACGGTAATGTCCTAGACCTTCCTGTTTACTCACCTCTCACTCACTGACTCACACAGAGCAATTTCTAGGCTTGTAAGCTCCATTCATGGTAAGTGTTTACACAGGTGTATCACTTTTTATCTTTTGCGAAATACTTTCATGTACCTTTTCCATGTTTAGGTATGTTTAAAGACATGAATACAATCGTGTTACAATTATCTAAAGTTTTCAGTGTGGTAATTGAAATTCTTATAGTTCTCCCCTCCCCCGATGTGATGAAATTTAGCTCGTGGAGCATATTTCCACGAGCTGTCCAGGTTTGCAGCTCAGGAGGCTATACGTTTTAGTCTTGGTTGTAGTAGACGACAGCCTCAAGGTTAGTGTAAATAACTCTGACACTCACACAAGGAAGCTATTGCTTAAAGACATTTCTCAGACTCTCCATTGTTAAGCAACACATGACTATATTTACTTCATTGATACCCAAGATTATTCATACTGTTATCAAGTCAGGTACATCATCATGTCTGAATATAGAGTTATGGACTCTTAACAAGTGGACCATGTTTTAAGAGCTCTTTATGCCCTGACTGCCTGTTTCCTTGCGCCTAATACCTAAGGTATCAGAGGGAAAGAATTCTTTTCACATATGCAATATTTCTGGACTGAATTTTTCTTTTCTTCTCTTTGGCCAAATAAATTATTTCCTCTTTTAGTCTGTCCTTTTTTCTTTTTCAAGGTCTCTTTCTTCTTTTAAATTTTTTTATGGATCTGGGAGAACAAAAGATCTGTGTTTCCTCACCAGAGTTCATCTTGATTATAGATGTCCTAGTTCCACACAGCCGTGGAGAGACCCTTTGATCTCTCAGTAACCAGTCCCTCCTTTTACATGAATGATGAGACGTAACAGCTGACTGCAAGGGGAGTGAGAATTTCTCTTATCTCTTCCGTCGCTGGAAAACTGCTAACTGGTTTCTGGAGGGAGCACAGTTTCCCTTTGGGATCCTCAAGGCTGGAGTACATCTTCAGAGAACTAAGATACTGTAAATGACTGTAGTTTCAAATATGAAATCACTAAATTATAGGATGGGGATGGAAGTTGAATTCATTTGGGTTGAATAAGTGTAGTCAAAGCTCATCTCTCCTAGCCAGCCTTTTGCCTATGAGGTCCCTCAACCTCCCTAAGGCCTCCTAATGCTGGGACCCTGTAATACAGTTCCTCATGTTGTGGTGATTCCCAACCATAAAACTATTGTCATTGCTACTTCGTAACTGCAATTTTGCTACTGTTATGAATCGTAATGTAAATATCTGATATGTAGGATGTATTTTCATTGTTACTAAGGGGTCACGACCCGCAGGTTGAGAACCGCTGGCTTAGATGAACACATTATGAGCAAATTATTCTACATGAGATGCAACTTGCTCATTCGCCTCTTGAGGCTTAAATACTAACCTCACTAACCTCAGTGATTCCTATGGAATGAACCAAACAATTGTGTCTGGTACTGGCCCAGATATGCTCTGAGGGGTTTTAGAATAGGAGATGTAGTGCTTAACAGGGGAAAGGATGGATTTCTAGACCATGCAGGCGCATCTCTGTTAACCACAAATATTTCCTTTGGTAGGGCACAGAGTAATTCTTGTCTTGAAAACCTTTAATAAAATCCTTAAAAGCGTGGACTATAATTAAATTCAGAGTTTTTCAGGTGATTGAGGTTGTCTGTGTGAATAAACATGTGGTTCAACTGGACCAGCTTAAAAATTCCTTGGTCGGCTTGTCTGTGTTTGCTCTTGGCTGCTTATAGCGCTTTAAAATGCTCTAGTTAAATCAGACTGTCAAAATGGTGAGGTTCCCTGTTTGATTTACTCATGCCACCTATACCCATGCAGAGTGTTATGAATGCTACATTTGAGAAAATCTTCCATTTGTGAAAACAGATTGGGTCACATTAAAAAGGGGATTAAATGAATCCCTTTTCGAAAAGTTTTTGGTAGGTAGAAAGAAATGCTAAGGTGACGCCTGTGCAATGGCAGAACTACAGATGTCTGTTTCTTGTGAAAATATGCTCCACGGGCTAAATTTCATCACAGCGGGGGAGGGGAGAACTATAAGAAGCATGCTTCAAATTACCCTGAAATGGAAGGCTGGCAAATTAAATCCCGGCCTTCTGCAGGGTATTTAGAGTGCAAAGAACAGCCCACACATTTTTCCAAAGAAACCCCATTGTGAGCTCTGCTGTACTTCAGCACTGCCAGCCGGCTTGCTCTCCTTCTATGTTCTACATTGTAGAATACAGGCAACTGAGTGTGTGACCCATTTGTTTCACTGCTACAGCATTTGCTGCAGATGGACTTTGTTTAAAACATTTTCATTCTATTGCTTTTAAAGTGACTTATAAGGCCAGTGAATTCAAATGCACATGTGGTGTATTGTATAGATGTGTTCTAAGTTAGATATAATGAAATTTTATAGAAACTGGAGTGTCTTCTAGACTGCTGTGTGTACCACTGTCCAGCAAGGTGCATGTAAAGGTCATAGGATGACTAACGATGACTCCTGGGAACCTTAATTCATGGGAAACAAAGGGCCTGAAGAAAGAGATGAGACGGCCAAGACTGAGTCAGCTTTCAGATCTAGTGTCCCCATGGGTAGGACTGGGATTCAGGTTCTTAAAGAAATGGTTCTCAGCCACAGCTAGCTGTGTTGTAAGTAAAATGATAGTGATTAGGAAAATATCTTCTTATTAATTGATGACCCAAAGATTCTAGATCAGCAGTTCTCAACCTGTGGGTATCAACCCCACAGGAACTGAATTAAAGGGCCATGGCATTAGGAAGGTTGAGAATCACTGTTCTAGATGGAGAGATGAGAGGCAGAAAGTTTTGTTGTGCAAGGTAGGTGTGATACAACTGCTTTATTTCTTTGAAAGAAGCAGGTTGAGCAAAATTGCCATGTACTTTTGGTTATAATTTTGCCACTTAATTATACTTAAATACTTAAATAATACTTCAATTTCACAATCAATTAAAAGGCTCAGGGATGTGCCATTAATTATAGTCACCAATTTGTGTCCTTTGACATAATTTGCTTATCAAGTGATTCCTTTTGGAGTCATGTCCTAACACCAGTTCCAACCTATGCCCAACCTGTTACCAAACTATTAGCAACATCACTGCACCCAGTTTCATGGGTTAAATTCATGTACTTTTCTGGAACTTTGTGTGTAGTAACATCTTACATTTAATTTTGCCTTTTCCCCCTTTAATGTTACAAAACAAGCTATTTTCAAAACTTGAATACTTAGTGTTTGAAGCACTAATTTTGTTGAGTAAAAAAGACTTAAGTAAAAAGAACAGGCTCCTATTACTAATTGCTACAAATTTTTCCTCTTAGATAGGAAAAGAGTAGAAAAATGCTACCTAGAACTGGAAAGAACAATATTCTCCCTAATCTACTTATAAAAATCCTTCACACTGTTAAGTTACCTTACAGCCTAGATGAGATGAAAATCAAATATGTATGAAGGGTACATTTCATTCATTAGGTCTCTGGGATTCAATTTGCAGGACCCTAATCATGTAAAAGAAAATATGTAGGTAAGAGTAGACACAGGACATTTGGAGGAATGTGAGGAGGGTGGCAAAATAGCACAGGACATGACTGGCCATGAGTTGCTTTCAAGGCAGAGGCTGCAAACCAGGCAGATTCCCCGAGCATGGCCATGAGAATGGTCAACATGGGGACTGTCCTGGCTGAGCACTGCACTTTTTTTTTTTTTTTTTAGAGACAGAGTCTAACTTTATCGTCCTTGGTAGAGTGCCATTGCATCACAGCTCACGGCAACCTCTAGCTCTTGGGCTTAGGCAATTCTCTTGCCTCAGCCTCCTAAGTAGGTGGGACTGCAGGCACCTGCCACAATGCCCGGCTATTTTTTTGTTGTACTTGCAGTTTGGCTGAGGCCGGGTTTGAACCCGCCACCCTTGGTATATGGGGCTGGCGCCCTACCCACTGAGCCACAGGCGTTAGTACTCCCTGCTTGGAATACACCTTGGTCTCACTCCAACCAGTGCTGGGCCTTATCTATCAAAGCATTATGTTGATATTTTAAATAGATTGATTTGGTTTTTAAATGATTTCTTCCAAAAGGAAGTCACATGGCAAGGATCTGAAAGTCAGTATGATTATGAGTCCATTATTTTATTTTATTACTTGGGAATGTACAGTTTCCCTGCTTGTAGGGGGAATAAACCTTTTTCTTTACTCCTTTTAGTTTATTTCCAGGGTGAGGGGAGGACTGTGAATTAAACTAACAAAAAACAGCTTAACAAGAGAAAACAATGTATTTGTATGCATAAGAGAGCCAAGAAAATAGTAGCTGGCTTAAAAAAAGTTGAAGATTTTTATTTCTAGTTTAGCAGGCAATGGGGAGAAGAGAGAAAAGGCGTCTATGGGGAAAACAATATAATTTCATTAGAACAAAATGAATTTTTAGGACAGTAAATCAGAGGAGAGTGTGATAATGTTTGTGCGTACAGGTTTGAGTGTCTTTTCCTCTTCTTCAGGGTTATAGAACTCCTGTGGAGGAGGGGTTTGTGATAGACTTCATTCACCTTCTCCCTTTTGGGATTAGACTTTCCTGAAGAGGGAATTTATAGAAGCCTAATTTCCAGAAGGTGTTGCTTTTAGTCAGATAAAGGAAGTTTCTTTCTGCATCTATTGACTCTCCTTTACTTTCACTTAAAATGAGACCCTGCCAAAGTGGCCAATTCTGGGGTGGCATATTCTGATCCCTTTTTCTCTGTCACCAGTTGCCATCAGAAGACTATCTGTGGTCTCTGTCTCACCTTCTCTCCTTTATGAGAGGGACCTGCTTCCAACTCTCTTTGCAAGTGCTCTAAACTTTCTCTTTGTTCTTCCTAAATAAAATCTCTCTTAAAAAAAAGAGAGATTAATCTTTATTAATTTAAAATCTTTGAAAAGTGGTTAAAGCCTTTAGCCAAGAGATACGATTTTGGTGAGTTCTTGTCACGCAAGGGTAATCAAAGATAGAAATTATCTTGTTTTCAAATTCCAGCACCATATCCAGGGTATTTCCTCCAACCAAATGAGACTTAATACATTGTTTCTTCAAGTTTACACACTGTTATAGATAACAAAGAGACTATTTTGTCCAGAGAACATGTATCGGAAGCAGAATTTACTAAATTATACTTTGTCATGAAAGCACAACAATAACTGAGATACACGGAAGAATAAATTTAATAGAACAACTTCCAAAGTTTATCCTATCAATTCTAAGAGGCTTTGGAAAACCAATAGGAAAAACGCTTAAAGGTATTTTTATTATTAACGTATACGTCACTTAAAGTTACACTTACAATTCAAAAATTACATAAAATTGTAGATAAAGGAAGTATGGTATATATAACAATGGAATACTATTCAGACTTTAATAAGAAGGAAAACCTGCCATTTGTGTTGGGGGGCTTAATGCAACCCTACACGAATTCCCTCTCCCCAAGACAAAGACACCAAGGATGGGGTTAGCCAAAGCTCACACCAAAAGACCCTACCCTTCCTGACAAGCTGTGGAATTTCCTACCCTCTATGGCCCCATACAAAAGGGGTCTGTCTGTAACTACCCCAGCACAGACGCCACCTTTGCACTGTGGGGTGGGCGGTGAAGGGTGGTCACCCACCCCTTTCAATAATCCTGGCCTGACCTCTTTGCTCTGGTCTGTCTCTGAGCATCACTGCTCACACCTTTCAATCTTCGACATAAATGAACCTGGAGGATGCTATGTTACATGAAACGAGCCGGGCATACACGGATGATAAATGTTGCATGATTCCATCCGTATAAATTATCTAAAGTAGTCAAACTCATAGAAATGGAAAGTAGAAAGGTAGTTCCCAGGGACTGACAGCAGAAGGGAATGGGGAATTGCTGTTAAATAGTTTAAAACAGCTAGTTTTGAATCTAGGCTGTTAGACTAAGATAACTGCAGTGTTGTGGGTTCCTATGCAAGCAAACTGAAACCCAACTTAGCTTACGCGCTCTTAGGCAATCTGAGAATGCCTAACTAGGGACTTTCAACAAGAATGTCCAAACAAGGATATTCTTTAACCAATCCAATATTTTCTTTGGCTTGCGTCTGTGTTCACCCTATAAAAACCTTCCCCTCGTGCCTCTTGGGTAGAGCTTCGAACCACTTCCAGTTTGTGGCTGCCTGATGTTTGAATACTGGCTGTTCAAATAAACTCTACAAAAATTCCATCTACCAAAGTTTATCTTTCAACAATGAGTATAAAATTTCAGTTATGCAAGATGACTAAGTTTAGAGTTCTGGTACTCAACATCGTGTCTATAGTTAAAAATTCTGTACTGTACAGTTAAAAAAAGTTGTTAAAAGGGTTTATCTCATGTTAAATATTCTTACCACAAAAAATTATATAAAATACCAGGGTTTAGAGAAAATTTTATAAAGAATCATCTATACAGAATCAATCTTACATCTATAGATACAAAATTGCCTAAATTAGCTGTCTAAAAAAGTGGCAAAGTTTAGACAAATACAGTTATAGCAGCTTTGTTTTGTGTGGTGAAATTTAAAAAAAACAAATGAATGATACCAGTGTAATGCATATCACACTTATGATGTGTCAGGCGTGGTTTGATTCCTTTACACAAATTAGTTCATTTAATTCTCACCACAAACTGCTAAGGCAGGTACTGTTAGTGGCTGCATTTTACAGATGAGAAAACTCAGGCACCAAGAAGAGAAATCGAGAAAAGTTGGTTCACACTGCTAGAATAAAATATCTGAGACTGGGTAATTTAGAAACAATAGAAATTCATTGCTCATGTTCTGGAAGCAAAAAAGTCCCAGATCAAGGTGCAGACAGGTTTGCTGTCTGGTGAAGGCCCGTTATTTGTAGATGATGCTGTCTGGGTATCCTTACAGGGCAGAAATGACAGAAGGGCAAAGGGCAGAAGGGATGAACAGCTCCCTTGAGTATCTTGTATAAGGTCACTAATTCTATTCTCAACGGCCACACTCTCGTGACTTAATTACCTCCTAAAGGCCCCACCTCTTAACACCCCACACTGGCAATTAAGTTTTGTATGTGAATTTGGGGGATACATTCAGACCATAGCAGACACAGTGTGAAATTGTAAAATCGTTGGTTAGGTTATTAGTTACTCACTAACAAACATGTACTGAGCCTCTGTTGTGTGCCATTCACGTTTTAAGAACCTGGGATTATAGTAGTGGGCAATATAGCTATGTTTTTGTCCATAGTCGAGGACAGGAAGATGGAAAAATACAATATTGTGATAGTTAAATAGACCACCATTTAATACTGTGAAAAGCATGTTAAATGTTTAATGAGGGAAGAACCCAGTTTGTGAGAAGGTTAAGCTGAGAACTGACAGAGGAGCCAGCTTTATGAATCATGGTAAAAAGAGCATTCCAGGTCTGGAAATAGCATGATAAGACCCTGGTATGGGAAGAACCTGGGGTGTTGGAGGAAACTAAAGGAGTCCCACGTGGCTCAACCACAGTTATCAAAGGGGAGAGTAACAGAAGATGGCTTAGAAAGGTAGGCAGGGGTGCGGTCTGAGGTTTTGTAGGACTTTTTAAGGATACTGTTCCTATTTACACATTTTCCATGGGAGAACAGTTAGGAACCTATGATCATGGTAGTTTGGCTGAAAAATCACTGATCCCTGGGGTGGTGGCAGATGCAAAGAACAAAAGGGATGGCTGAAGCAGGTCAGTTAGATTTGGATACAATGGATGAGGAAGAGGACAGATGGAGAGAAGTTTGACTAGGAGGTTTTCAGCTTGAAGAAAAGGTGGATGCTTAGGGTGGGTAGAGATGAAGACTTTGGTTTTGAATTGCTTGAATTTACATGTCCACAGAATATTGGACATGGTATATTGAGAGTAACGTAAATATACATGTCTTGATCTCTCAAGTTAATGGTCTACATATGGTAGTTAAATGGTTACTGTTATGTAAGATGATACCAGAGAGAAAATCTGGAGTGAAAGGGTGAGGGCTCAAGACTGAAACAAAAAGCCAATAAATACTCTTCGAATGAATGGGCAATGTTTGATAATACAGGACAGGGCAGATGAACCAATAGTCTTTTTTTTTTTTCTGTTTATGGATCTAATAATCCTTAGTCATATAAGACAATATATTATGGGAGTCAAGTAAGTGGTAGATGAGGGAAATGTTGTAGAGGATGAATAGAAAGGTGAAGCTGGTCTTAGAATGATCAGGAAAGGCACAGGCCCCACTTTGGATCCTGAGATGACCAAGGGGCTCACCAAGGGAAGGGAATTTAACGAAGAAGTGAGAAGGAAAGGCAGAGGCAGACTGTATAAGAGCAGCAAAAAGAAACAAACCAAAGAGATACCATGACGTCTGTCCTCAAGGAATTTACACATAAATGGAGAGACTATACACAGAAAAGAAAACATTAAAAAAACTCATCTTATGAGCTATGTAAATAAATATTGTGGATTGTCTGTATACAATGTTTCAATATTGAGGGTGTACTGTAATGGCTGTGCTATTCTGGGGTTAATTGGAGAGGAGTGTGGAGGAAATGGGTTTGGAAAGCCATGGATATGAATTTCTCAGACTTAATTCGACATTGTCACTAAAGGATTTGATTGCCCAGTAAATACATCTTGACTGTTCATTCTTTAGCAAGCTTTCAAAGGCTATAAACTCCATTTGAAAGGTTTTCCCCTTTATTGTTCATTATAAATGTAACTTGTAATTGTTACAATGAACCATAATTACCTAAAGCCAGATTAGATGAAATGTAAGTGCCATTATTCTCTCCCTTAATTAGGGAAGGCAAGCTCCAGGGAAAAGGAAAATTGATCCAGTGATGATTGTTTTTACTTAAGTAGAGCAAGGACACTCAAGGGAAGTTGTACTACAGTATTCCGATTTTAAGCTTATTAATGTATTAAAAAGTTGACCATTTATGAACTATTATTATTGATAGTTTGGAGTCACCTTTCAAACCCTGAAACCTCTAGTTTGGGGTTTTTCATTAAAAAGCTTTTCCTGTATTTCTGTTCAGTGAAAATTCCTCTTCTGACTAAGAAATGTACAAAGAGAAATATACAAAGCCTTTCATTAGTCCTGACTTTATGGTCAGAACTAATGAAAGGCTTCCTAAACCTGCTATTCATGTATTTATTTATTCCCTTCAATTCCATGCCCATTGCTTCCTTTTCTCCATTTATTTTGATTTCTAAGGAGCAATAATTCTAACCTAGCTTGGATGGAGGAGACAAAAGATGTAGACTTCTGTTTTTGTACAGAGAACATAAGTCTGTAAATGGAAAGACTCTTACTACACTTGCTTTCTTTCTGTATCTCTCTTATTACCGAAGGGGCAATAAATAACTCCCAGAGAATTATATAGATTAATTGCTTCTTATTGTCAAGAAAAGAGAACTCAATTATGTTTTGAAAATAGTGGAGAAGCTTAGACCAATTTGACTTAGAATTGGAATGTAACTTCTCTTACAAAAGTTGCTAATAAACTCCCTCTTAAGGTGTTCTGATTTTCTGTGAGCACACTAAAAGTGAAAAATAAATGTGAATAAAATGTAAAAAAGAAAAAAAAAAAGAAAAGAAAAGAAAAGAAAACCCGCACCAAACCAACGACAAAGGAATGACGGAGACCTTCTGGGTATGCAGTCTCAGAGACCAGACTGCGCATTGACTCTGACAAGGCAGGATCTTTTCAGCAACCCCGGATTCCTGGGGGACTGCAACCACCCGTCTCTGAAGTCTTAGTAGGGATGTTTGAACATGTTTTAATATGGTTAAGAGCTTTTCACTGTTCCTTCAGTAAACAGGGTTTTGTTATCATCAAACAGAGGCTCAAGAACTTTTTCCAATGAATTATTCAAAAGGGAATATGAAGTAGGTTCACTGTGCATTGGTTACCAACTTGTCTAAATGAAGCGAGACAGAACACCCATGCACACGGCCAGTTGCACAAAACAGGTTTATTACAGATTGCTGCAAGAGGCTACAGAAACCCAGGGTTCATTGTGAGCCAGTCCTGCAAGGCTTAGGAAAGCGGCCTAGGACAGCTGAGCGACCCTAGGATTTATACCCCGGGGGATTATGGCCACTGTTCCGTGTGGCTGGAGTGAGCCAGAGTTGCTCTGGTTAGCTTCCCCTTATCTTAGGATGTTGCATTCCCAGGACATTCTGCAGTCATTTGTGAGAATTATCAGAGGGGAAGGGAGGAGAACTGTGTTGGCCCAAGGTTACCCAGAGAACTGTCCTGCAGAAGGTAAAGGGAAAAGGGATTTCTCTTCTACATATTTTATACTGGAGTTGGGATGCAAAAAAATATGGTGCCTCAGGGTAGAATTCAGGGTTTGAATTACTCTTGCTGTGTGACTTTAGATAACTCCCTTTTTAAAAGCCAAAATATTTTGCTACAAAATAATTACATGACAAATATAATAAAAATATTCAAATATGCTAAGAAATAAAGAGTAAAAAATGATCACTTATCTTTTTCTTTCCATTTTACTGCCCAGAGGAAGCCATATTTACAGTAGGTCTATAGGGATCTTTTTCTATATGTAGTAGAACCTCCATAAGTTGGCCACTTGAGGGACTGTGCTAAACTGGTTAACACATGGCCTGTAACATAAGAAAGTAGGCCCACTGTACCGATTGGCACATGTGGTGTGTGGCCAGTCTGTGAAAATTAGGTCAGTGTAAAGAGGTGGTCAACTATGAAGGTTCTGCTGTATATCCTTTTTCTATCATGTGAATGCCATTTTAAAAAAATAACAACAAAAAGGATTACGTTTATCTGACACAAATACTGCCACTGAAAATTATGTAATCGTGTGGGTGAATTACTTAACCTCATAAAGTCTTAGTGTCCTCAACTGTAAAATGAGGATGCTAATTTCCATTTCAAAAAAGTTCAGTGAGGATAAGATGAGTTAAAAGCCAGGTGTTTAGCAGAGTGACTGAAATATGAAAAAGGTTTCACAAATTAGTTACCCAGAGCCCTTCCCTTTCCCTCCTCTGGTTGCCAGTTACTTCCAGGGTTTCACAGCTGCCCAAGTGCACATTACCCATCTATATCAGCCCTTGACCTGATCATGGTGCATGGAAAGTGCTTAAAAACAGTGATCACTGAGTGAACGGACACAAGGTAAGTCTAGTGCTTACCGAGCCGCTTTGCAGAGATTGGTTATGTCAGTCTCCCCTTTCATTGTGGAAGCACCTTGAAGACAGTGACCTCCTCATGTTGACTGTTTTCTTCTCATCATCACACGAAGCAGGTCTCACCCAATCTTTGGTAAACGTAAACATGCTCCGAATCTAGTCGGACCCAGAGATAGCCTTTACTTTTGTGGACAAGTGTCTGAATGATTAAATTCTGAAGGCCCACCGTGTTGTAGAATGAGAGCCTCACAGTCTCACCTATCTCAGGCAGGCTGCCATTGTTTCAAAGAACCACATAATGCTTTCTAGCAGCTTCTTGTGAACTTTGTGATCTAGAATGCTTTCTTGGGGACTACTAAGAAAAGGGATCTGATACTCAGGCTTATGACTTATCTTTAAGAGAAGCCACAAGGGAGAGAGAATTCCTTAAGAGTTGAGAAAAAGGCAAAGGTCTCTGGGGTCCTTTATGGTTGGCCCCCTGGCCTGGACTGAATTCTCTTCTCTAGCCCTCTGGATTTCTGGAGTAAACAATCTTGACCAGCACAAGGTGATAATTATTTTCACTATAAAACTGTTCTATTTGTCTTTCCTGCCTGAATATATATCCCCTTGTATTGATCCTCAGGAATTAGATAATAATCCTCCTCTTAAGTTGCTTTTAAACATATCATTTAAACAAAACTCTTTCCATTTCCTTTCCATAATTTCCTCAGTTTCCCTATTATTTCTCCATAGTGTCACATAGTTTCCACACCCTGGAGGATAAATCCACTTATAAAAGCAGCAATTACCAATATGACACCTCGAGGAGTTCCCATGTAGTAGAATATTATTACTGAGACAATAAACAGGTATTTTTTTTTTAAGTGGTAAAATAAATCTAACATAAAATTACCATTTTAACCATTTTTAGATGTATAACTCTGTGGCATTCTATACATTCACAATGTATGTAACCATCACTGTCTATTTCTAGAACTTTTTTCTCATCCTGAACATAAAGTTAAAATAACCAGTAATCCTTTTAAAATAAGACTTATCATTTATTCTGAAAGCTTGTTGAAAAAAACTTGTGCAGTTCTTTCTTAAAGTTGGAAAAGTACATGAGACAAATTATAGTATATTATCTAAACGATTATTTAAGCTTTCTTTTTAACTGCCGCTTCGAAAATAAAGAAAAAGAAGGTTGGACATATACAACATTCCATAGAGAACCAAGTCAGAAGTAGAAAGAACTAATTAATCAATAAATATACCCTTCACCATGTTGGCTTTCTGTTTTTTTAAGACCTCATTAAAATTCTTCCTGAGGAAACCTTCTTTATCAACCTTCAGTAGAAATAAGTTCTTACTGTCCTAGATTTTGTTTAGTTTTAAGTTTCTTTTGCTTATCTTTTACTTTGTATCTCATTTAGAGCACATCTTCCCCCACCAGAGGAGTAGCTCTCTGACAACAAGTTCCCATTTATTCATGAATAAAATATTTTACTGCAATGCCTAGGATAAAATGTTTATCTTCATCGTACTTTAAAGTCCATTTTCTTCTGCCTTAAAAAATAAATTTTTCCCAAATAACCAAACAATCCTGAAGAAGAAAAATGTTGGAGGTCTCATACTTCCTGATTTCAAAATTTATTACACAGCCATGGTGGTCAATATGGTGAAGTACTGGTGTAAAGACAGACGCAGTCAATGGAATGGAATAGAGAGCCCAGAAATAAACACGTGCACACATGGTCAGGCATATACTCTTGTTACTACCTAGCTGGGTTCTTGCTGGCTGCCCAGGGTGGCAGGTGTTGCAGCAGAGAAAGAGTGTAAGCACCTCTGGATAGAAAAGCAAAGAGATGGAAACATGTCTCAAATCTGCCTCCATGAGGAGTTTGGGGTTTGGGATTAAGGGGAGATCTGGTGGGAGGGAGTAAGAGAAATCGGTAGCACTGATTGGTTGGGTTGAAGGTGAAATCGCTGGGATATAGAAATTGTATTCTAGTGCTGAGTCAGTTCTTGGTTGGGGGATCACAGGCCCAGTTGAATCAATTTCATGATATGGGTCACTGGTCTGGTTGGCATCATTTGGTTTAGCAGAATGCAGAGTCTGGAAAACATCTCAAAACCCAGTCTCAAGTTTCACAATGGTGATGTTATCTACAGAAGCAATTAGAGGAAGTTATAAATCTTATGATCACCGGTTATGTGACTCCTGAGCAATAGCAATTATAGCGAGGCAAGCTATAAAACAAAGGCTGGTTAACTTTTAACCACACCTGTACCTTTGTGAAATTTAGGCTGCTATCACACTTTTAATTTTGTGGCCTTAAGTAATTTCATACCAACAGTTTCATTCTACTGGCTTACATATATTTCACAAGGGTGCCAAGAACATTCATTGGTGGAAAGATAGTCTTTTCAATGAACTCAAAATGAATCAAACACCTAAATATAACTGCTAAAAATCATGAAACTCATAGAAGAAAACAAACAAAAATGTTCATGACAATGGATTTGAATATTTCACCAAAAGTATAGGAAATAAGAGCAGAAAAGCCAGATAAGTTTGATCTCATCAAAATCAAAAATTTTTGTGCACTAAGGGACACTAACAACAGAGTGAAAAATGCAGCCCACAAGTATGGGAAAATCACATGTTTGATAAGGGAGCTATGTCTGAGATATCTACAGCTCTCCTTCTCAGTCCACGTGTGCTCTTACAACAAAATGCCACAGACCAGGCAATTTACAAGGAGCAGAGATTAATTTCTCATGGTTCTGGAGGTTGGGCCTCTAAGCACAAGGAGCCTGCAGGGTCAGTGACCAGTGGTCTGTTCCTCCCTGGTGGTGCTCTCTGTGTGTCCTCACAAAGTGAAAAGGGGGAGAACAAAGGGCCTAAACAAAATTTCTCTGGCCACTTAAAAGGCACTAACCCATTTGTGAGGATGGTGCTCTCATGACATAATTACTTCCATCATAATTACTTACATCTTAACACCATCAAAATTGCGATTAAGTTTCAACTTGAACTTTAGAGGGGACTCATTTAATCTATAGTAACTCCTATAACTCAACAATAAACAAAAACCCTTTTAAAAATGGACAGAGCTAAGCCTGCTCCTTCACAGGGTTGGGGGGGGGGCCCTTACTTTAGTTTTCACCTTGCGCCATTTCATCAACTTGTAAGGGCAGTTTCAATCCCCACCCTCCATCCCGGGCTTTTACCCAATCTCAATTCTGAGGTGTGGCCCAATGAGAAGAGAAAGGGACAACGACCTCTTTCTGACTTCTTTGAATTGACCCTGGCCATAGCTGGGGTTGCGCATAGTGTAAAAAGAACGAAACCATTGGGTGGTCACTTACGGATGTGTCAGAGTGCTGGGTTTTCGTTCTAAGGTTTGCATGACAAACAATATTGAACATGAACATTAATATTTTTATTTACTGCTTTAGCACAGTTCTTAAGTTAACTTAAGGTAGATAATATCTAGCTGTACAAGCCTCTGTAGAACTGAGTTGAAGTTTTTGGCAATCTGAGCGAATATTCCTAAAAAATCAATTGGGTGTGGGGTCACTTGGGGGGCCCTGTTGCAGCTGCATCCCTTATTGGAAAATTTTTCCATTCAGGTTTTAACTTCTCCTGAAGTACAGCTGGTAGTGATGCAGGACAAGGCAGCCCTACAACTGCTGCCTTGGCCCTGGCAGCGCTGATTCTGTGGCGGATGGAGAAACCAGCTTGCGGAAGGGCCGGACACCTGTGCGGAAGACACTGTGCCTTGCTGTCTCCTTCCCGTGCTCTTCTTGCTGGTAAATTTCATGGATGGCACCTTGCTGTCTGCTCTTCCTGCACATCTGACTGGTCAATATCATGTCAGTTTCCAGGGCCTGGGTCTTCATTGGACAGCTGGCTGTAACTGA
>CAUYRH010164829.1:0-18258 GCA_963574655.1 Perodicticus potto | reverse complement strand
CCATTCAGAATAGCCTCACAGTGGAAACAACAGAAATGTTCATCAACTGGTAAACAGATAAATAAAATATTATGTTTATATATATATATATATATATATATATATATATATATATATATTACAATACTATTTTAGCAATGAAATATTTTAAAAATGAAAGGGATACTAATATATGCTACAACATGGATAAATCTCAAAGTAAAAGGAAGCCAGACACAAGAGGCCACATATTGTACGATGCCATTTATGGGAAATGTCTACAAAGGCAGCCAACTTGCATGAGTCTGGGAGTGGGAAGAGGCCTTTGAGCATGAGGGATTTTTGTGGGGGAATAAAAGCATTTTAAAATCAGATTGTGGTGTGGTTGCATAGCTCTCTACATTTACTAAAAATCATTAAATTGTTGACTTTACATGAGTAACATTATGGTCTGTAAATTATAACTCATAAAATTGTTTTTAAAAACACCAATTAGAGACTAGCAAGTGTCCCATTTAAAAAGTTAAAATGCCCATTGAGAGAAAATAGCTTAGGTGTGTTTACTCTCATAGCTAGAATATATTGTTCTATTGTAGAAAAATCTAAGAAATTTGTCTTTAATAGAGGAAGACTATTGTAATTTCAGTTTGTGGACAATTGTCAGACAGGGTCCCAGTCAGCCTCATAGCCTGAGTGAAGCACAGGAAAAAGCAGAGACTGTGCACCCTGGGCCCTGTGCCTGGGATTTAAAAGGCCACAGATGACCTGTCTATATCTATGGAAGCTGATGGCTCTCACTTTGGTCTTTAAAAGGAAGTCAAAAGGCCTTCTATGAGGCAACAGATAGGAAGACAGCAAGACAAATGTGCTATTAATAAAGTCAGGGTAATAAGAACTATAACACAAGAGGTCCATCCTGGACCTCAACTACGAAAACGGCAGAGTCTCATTAACCACATCCCTGATGCAATCCTGCAACTTGACCATGAACATGATAATCCGAAAAGGATGTTCCAGATGTAGAGTCTTCTTGCAGGTAACATCAACGAGGTCCAAGAGGATGCCAGAATTGGAACTCAGTATGACTACACCCTCAGTGCAAATATGAAATTCCTCTAGGTACTACCAGGGTGTATCAAAACGCTAGAGTGACCTCCCCTGCAGACAGGGTATGTTATTGCCTGTGCTTTTCTGCTTAGAAATAATTATGTTTCAAGTATTCTCTCTTTCAGACAGAGTATGTGTGGACCCTGTAAGTCTGTGCCTAGCATTTTAAGTCAGGCAGACTGTCCCTCAGGGGGTTGTGTGGCCTTATGCCATTATTTTTTCCCCATGGATCCCACCCCTATCAGCACCTGTCTCAACCTATTATTACTATCGCCTATTCACTCATCTGGGCACTTGCCCTCAGGTCATCAGGCTCCTTGAAAGCAGACACTCATGGCTTTTTTTATGTCTGCCTCTGCTACCTTGCAGGGAGGCTGGCACCTGGAGAATGGCTGGTTACAGGCTCTAGGAACTTGGCAGGCGGGTGGAGAACTCTGGGGTAAATGTGCCAAGAAGGATTTTTGGAAAAGATGAGATTTGAAGGGTGAGAAGATGATGATGAACCCAGAGCCCTGAAGGACACATAGGTGAAAGAGATGGTGTGAGCAAAATTACTCGGTCAGGGGTGCCAGGTGGAAGAGCCAGAGGTGACAGAGAGGCCAGAGCTGAGGGGAAATGCAAACACACTGACCTCAGAGCAGCTGCACACATGTGCTAGTGTGCGCCCTGGGCATAGGGTGCCTGCTCTGGAAAGGTTCTTGGTCGAGTGACTGAGAAGCACTGAAGCCCAGCAGTGCTTTACTTAGAGCATCACTATAAGGGCACAGATGGTTGGCCACGAACAAGGTGAACCTGGAGGCAGGAAAATAAGCCACGAAGCAGCTGCTGAGGGTCAGAGATGGTGAAGTAATGGAGATGGCAAAGGTCAAGCAGGCCAAGACCGAGCAGAGAGGGAGCAGCCTGTGCCTGGACTCCAGGCTGATCAGGTGAAAATGGCTGAATGCTGAGGGGATGATATTTTCAAGGGAGAGAAAACAAAGCAGATGCTTAAAGACAGGCTTGAGAAATAGCTACCATTTGTGGAGAATTTGCTGTGAGAGAAGAAGTGTGACAGGTCTGAACTATTCCAACAGGCTTGGATTATCCTTATTTATTTGGAAGAACACAGAGCCTTCGTGCTCTAAGTCCCACAGGCAGGAAGTGCAGAGCCAGGGCGCGATCTTCAGGTTCCCTTCTGTGGTCTCAATGTGTGTGTCCTCCCAGATTCTGTTGAAATCCTCTACCCAGGTGCTGGATTAGGAGGTAGGAGTCTTTGGGAGGGAGGTAGGTCAGGTGGAGTCCTCAAGAACAAGATGAGTGCCGTTATGGAACAGGCCTCAAAGAGTAGGCTCACCCGTCCACCAAATGAGGACTCTGCAAGAAAGTGCCTCTGTGGACCAGCAAGCAGGCCTCACCAGATACCAGACTGCAGGGTCTTGGTCTTCCAGCCTCCGGAACTGTGAGAAATACATTTCTGTAGTTTATAATGCAGCGAGTCTATGGTATTTTGTGATGGCAGGCCCAGGGGACAGAGACAGTCCTCAGACTGCTGTCCCTAGCTATGACAGACTACCTTTCCTGACCTGCCTTTCTCTGCAAACTAGAAAATTGGCCCAAAATAAAACAAACAGCTGTTTTCTGACTTTACAACGGACAGAGCAGGGGAATGAAGTAGAAGAGCCCTACAATCTCCTCCAGAGGCCTTCCTGGACCCCGGCAGGGGAATGATGGCCCCGAGCAGGGCCTAGGTCTCACCGACTGGAGGAGACAGACAAGAGTTGGCAGTGGAGAGGCCGAGTGAGCCAGAAATGCTGGGGCGGAGGACGAGATAGGAGGGAGCTATGCACAGACAGAGCGCCCAAATCTCCCTTGGGATCTCCCTAATCTTCACCTGAGGAAGAAACTCCACAGAGGCGTTTCTGAGCAACATGTTGAACAACTCTTGGCACTCACACAAGTTGCAAAGCATTCCATCTCTGGATGTAGAGAGCTTGTTGACTATCTGGGGCATTCAGTAGTAAGGCTGTTGGCTGTTTCTCATCTTTTTAAAGCAAAGCCTCTTGCAAGAGTTTCCTGCACTGGCTTTTCTACTTCCTCTACTCCCATTCTCTTGGGTTACTCCAGTTAGGAATTTGCCCCCTACTCTTCTGACACTCTTCTGGGCTCATTCACCAATGGCCTCCAGGTTTCCAAATCCAGATGCCAATTACTGCTACTCATTCTGCTTCTCCTACCAATAGCATTTGGCAGGGCTGTACCTTCCTTCTCCCTTGGAGCCTTTTCTTCATCTCCCTCCAGAACTTCTCACTCTTATTTTTTCCCTTTGACTTCATCAACCATTCTCTCTCAATCTTCTTTACTGACTGCTCCTCATGTTCCTCACTTCTAAACATTAGGATGCCCGAGGGCTCAGTCTTTTCCATTTACACTTTCTCCCTGGGTGATCTTATATACCTTTCTTCATTTAAATACCTGAATAAGTCTCACAGAGCAAGCCAGGGGCTGGTTCCCATCAGCCCAAGCAGAGAGACCTCACTGAATACACGAGATCATCAATAATGGTTCCTCGCTGGTAACAGGGCTTGCTAGGTTGGAAGGAAACCTACTGTCCACCGGCCCTAACAAAGCTGAAAAACATGTCTTGAAAAGATCACACTAATCCACACATAACTTACCTGTCAAAATAAATATCAACAGTCTTTAAATGAATACAACAAAGTATGAATACTATAATGTAACAGTCACTGTGCCTGGGAACCAATACTAATTATTAGACATGTTGAGAAGCAGGACAGTGTGACCCGTAATCAAGTGAGAAATCAGTTCATAAAATCTGTGCATGACAATGCCCATGTTTAAGGGGAAAAAGGAAAGAAGAGCTAGAAGTTACGGGAGCTGCTGATAGAAAGAGAAGCAACCTCTGACAGCCAGCAGCTGGCCTATACTAGCTACTGGGCCCCGGGGATGCCATGAGCTGGCCTGGCCTACATGCTAAAGACTTGATGTTTTCGTGTCAAACAACCACTTTCATGGGCCCACAACTGTGATGGAGCAAGACAAAAACAAGACTGCTATGTCATTATGTCTGAACACAGATAAAACATTGTCCAGGCCACAAAACAGCAAATGTCCCTGCTCCCTGCTATCACGAGTGACGACTGCTTCTTCACCAATTGCAGCTTTGCCTTGGTCTGTCTGTCTCCTCCTGGCTTTATTGGGAGACCTATTTGTAGGGACAGCCCCAATCTCTGACAGCCTCCAATGCCCAGTGGATCCCTGCCTCCTTGCACCCTCCCAAGTCCAGATCCCATAAGTCCTGGCTGACACCCTCTCACTGAATTGTTCCCTGGTGAAGGAGTAATGAATTCAACTTGTGTAGTGCAAGTGTGGTTTTGGGTCTTTGGAGGCCACTGGCAAGGATTAGAGAGGAAGGTTGGGGATGGACGGAATCAGTGGCCAATGGGAAAAACATGGCTGGAAGTCAAAGAGGATTATAAATGTGAAAAAAACTATTTTGTAAAAAAGTCTGAGAGAGAACCTGGGAGAGCTCAGCGAAATTTGGAAAATAGTCAGAAGATGAAAAAGGAAGAAAGATGAGACGATGAAGCCACATGTTTAGATTTTCCATATTGTGTCTCTTCTATTAACCTGTTTGAAAGAGTATAAGGGTATTTCATTGAATGAAGTGAATACAGAGAGCTGAGACATTAGTTTGCCAGGTATGTTGGAAGGGGAGGGCATTGAAGACCGAGGAAGAGTCAAAAGAGAAGAGAAGAGACTAAAGATGGGGGAAGAGGCTTGGAGGCAGGCTGTGGGGGATGGGGCAGGGCACAGCACGGGTGGTGTGGGGGCTTTGGCTCTTGTTTCTTGTAGTCACCCCAGTTTTTATCTGGGATCCAACCCTCCAGATCTCAGGCCTTAGTGTTTAGCCATGGTTTCACTCCAGATCTGGGGCATTCCTCTTCTTGGGTGACAGTGGTTGGTGCAGGGGCGGGCTCCACACTAAGACCCTCAATCAGAGAAAAGCCAGTGGTCCGTCCCTCCACTGTGGGAAGCCTGGCAGCCTCCAGGCGGCTCTAGGTTTTGGGAATATGGCACTGAGCAGTCAGAGCACTCCTCACAGAGCTTACCCTCTGTCACACCTCTTCTACCGGTGAGACGATCTGGGAGTAGGGAGAACGGCTGTGGCAAAACCCTTTCTGGTCAGGGTTATACGGTATTGGGATGGGGCTGGGACCCCACCCGCGGGGGCGGGGGTGTAGTGATGGCGATGCCCAGGGAGGCCGCTGGGGGGCGTTCTGGGCAGAGCAGGAGGAACTAGAAGACATCGCCCTACCACCCCCGCCCGCAGCTGAGCATTAGAGGAAAGACAGGCAGACCACCATCCGGAGCGCAGCAGGCTGGGGAGCTGGAAGCGAAGTTGGGGACACTCGCAAACACGTGGAGAAAAGCCTGTTGGTTGTGGAACGATGGGAACCTGGAACGACACCCCCGGGAGCACCGCGGCCCTGGTCATGTCTCCGGGGGAGCTGGAAGGAGGGGGAGGGGCGGCGCAGCTGGCAGAGCCGGGCAAACCATGCGCTGGAGACACCGAGCGGGCAGCATCTCGGCGCCCAGCGAGGCTTCGGTTTGCTAAACCCTGGGTAGTGAGCGAGTGACAGGCTGCTCACAGCACCCACCGGCAGTTGACAGTACGGGCCCCACAGCGGAGGGACCCCGGCGCCGCCTGCAGGGGCTGCGGAGCGGGAGCCGCCCGGGCGCTGCCTGGGCCTCCGCGGGCGGACCGCAGGTGTCCTCCGGGTCCGCCCCGCCCGGCCTCACCTCGATGATCTCCAGCATCTCCACTCGCGTGATCTTGCCGTCGCCGTCCAGGTCATACATGTTGAAGGCCCAGTTCAGCTTCTGCTCGAAGCTGCCCCTGGAGGTGATGGACAGAGCGCAGATGAACTCTCGGAAGTCGATGGTGCCGTCGCCGTTCTTGTCGAAGGTTCGGAAGGCATGCTGGGCGAACTTGGAGGCGTCTCCGTAAGGGAAGAACTGCAAAGCACAACGGGCAACGTCAGGAGAGAAGGGGCTCCGGCGCCGGCGGCTCCCGCCCCGACAGCCCCGCGCACCCCTGTGCCCGCGGAGCGTTGGCCGGATGCGGAGGGCGACCCCCCGTCGCTGGTGGATCCCGGCCGCTCCTCGTTTCCTGCCAGTGGGGCTGGAGACACCTGGCTTTGGGATGGGGGTTCTAGAATCTGTCAACAAGCACCAACCGATGCTAAAGGTCCTCCTTGGCCCCATCTCTGGTCACTCCCCCAAGGAACAACACCGAGGGAGGCGGCAAATTTCTCTCTCACTCGGGTGGCTGTGAACTTCCACACTCCTCTCAGAGTGAAAATCCCGCTTCACCGCCCAGTGGGGCTGCGGCGGGGCGGGTCCCTGCACCTGGTTTCTCCCGCCACCAACTCCGTCCCCAGACCACACTCATCCTCTCCCTCGTCAAGGTTCCAGTTTCTGAGTTCTTTTTACAGGGACTTTTCTTTTGCAGAACAGACACTTAAAACCCATTAAAAATAGAACATGACTGGGCTCATTTGAGAGAGACATAAAATGGTTTCTTTACAGAACCAGCAGTCATCTCGGGTGCCTGGGAGATGGAGAATGGACACGAAAAGGAAAAGGAAGCAGAGGGCACAGGAGGGAAGACCGCAGGGAACCGGCACGAGGTGGCCTCGGTCTCCCGTGGACAGAGCCTAGGCCAGTCACCAACACCAGGTAGTTCCCGTAATTAACAAGCAAAAAGAAAATGTAGGAAAACCTCCTCAGGACATTAGTCTAGGCAAAGAATTTAGGGGTCTAGATTAAGACCAAAGCAAATGCAGCAATAATGATAAATGGAACCCAATTAAATTAAAATGTATCCACTCACCAAAGGAAATAATCAGCAGAGTAATTAAACAACACACAGAATGGGAGGAAATATTTGCAAACTATACATCTAACAAAGTCCCAATACCCTAAATCTACTCAAACAAATCAGCAAGAAAAATAAATAACCCCATCAAAAAGTGGGCAAGAGATGTGAACATATTTTTTTTCAAAAGATGGACATGGCCAAGAAACATATGAAAAAATGCTCAACATCACTGGTCACCAGGGAAATGCAAATGAAAACCACAGGAGATACCACCTTTCCTCTATCAGAATGGCCATTAATAATAAGTTAAAAAAAATCAATAGATGTTGACACAGATATGGTAAAAATGAAACGCTTATACCCTGTTGGTGAGAATGTGAGCTAGTACAACCTCAAGTATGGAGATTTCGCAAGGACTTAAAAGTGTAGCTACTGTTTGATCCAGCAATCCTACTACTGGGTATCTACCCAAAGGAAGAGAAGTCATTTTATCAGAAGAAGTGAAAAAGACACCTGCACTTGAATGTGAAACACAACATAATTCACAATTGCAAAGATGTGGAATCCACCTCAGTCCCCAACAATTGATGAGTGGATAAAGAAAATGCGATATACACACTCACACCCCATGGGGTACTACTCAGACATAAAAAGGAATGATATAATGTCTTTTGCAGCACCTTGGCAAAACTGGAGACAGCCTATACTCAGGAACGGAAACACAAGCACCCCATGTTCTCACTTATAAGTGGGAGCTCAACCATGGTTATGTATGGTCACGAAGTGCCGCAAGGGGCATTGGAAACTAGCAAGGGGGGAGGTTGGGAGGAGGTAAGGGATAAAACGTTACCTATCAGGTACAATGTATACTATTCTGGTAACAGGTACACTAAAAGCTCTGACTTCAGCATGATACAATTCATCCATGTAACAAAAGACACTTATACCCCCTAAATCTATTGAAAAACAATTTTTTTAGGCAAAAAGAAATGGATCGTGAACAAAACCAAACAAGCAAACAAACTGTAAAGCCTAAAACAAAACCAAAAACAAACCATGTACTATTTAAAGGAGGGGCAGTATGTATGTGTTTCTGGATGACTAAATCCAGCAGCTACAAGGTGTGCGATGGAGGGGCTCACTGGCATTCTTGTTCCTCTCTAAGTTTTGGCATTTGCCAAGTGGGCCAGGCTGAGCAGCCTCCACACAGACGGCCTCTTTGTGCCCACTCTGAGCAACCCCCCTTTAGAAACTATTGGTCTATCTTTCTCAGTGTGCATCCTGCTTTGGGTCCCACTGAGCTCCGCTGCCCACTCCTCCTACACCTACAAGCACATTGGAAAGTAGAAAATTTCCCTCCAGAAATAAAATATACATTTCCACAGAATGATTCAATGTGTGAGGCCCAGAGAAGAGCCAACCATTCCAGGGGGAAAGAGAGGCCAGCTTACTCTTGTATTTCAGTAGTACCCACTTGTAGTCACCAAGATCTGTTGCAGGTTCTATTACTATGGACCAGATCACTAGGAAACTGAGTGGCTTAAAACAATAACCACTTTGTTATCTTAGAAACAATGCGAAAACCACTTCTTTTTTCCAGCAAATAACATTTCCTGGCTATGAAGGTTAGGTCTCCTTTTGTCCCCTTGTACCCTAAACACATCTTCCATTTCTGCTATCCTTCTTTTTACATTATTTATCAAAATTCACTAGGGCTTTTTTCATGTCAGACCATGCCCTCGGTGCTGGGACATAGAGATCAACACCTCAGTCCCTGTGTTCCAGGACCTCACAGTAAATGGGGGACCCCAACATGAAATTTACATTGGTTATTCTATCTGAAAGAACTGTGACAGAGGGGAGGACAAAGTAGTCCTGAAGTTCAGAAAACAAGCTGCTGGTTTCAAGGAGAAGAGGTTTAGAGGGAAAGTGACGCCTTCCTCTTTGACAACTCAGCATGACTCCCACCTCACCCACCCCCACCGCTACTCAGCAGCTTGGTACCTGAATACAGTTTGCCAGGTGCTGAGTTTTGAACTGAACAATTTTGAAACTGTCTGAATAGGCAAGTCTGCTGTGAGCATGGGGGTCTTCATCCTTTTCCAAGCAGATGCCATTTGCTCGTGTGTCCATCTGCCTGGTGGTCAGAGGACTATTTGAAGCTAGTACCTACTAACTGGTGTAGGGCAAGCCCCTGGGCAGATTCCCAAGTCCCCTGAGTGCTGTTTACCCGCCACCATTTCTATGTCCAGTGACTAGAGACCACTGAATATTTTTCTTCATTCGTGCAAGTTTCTGGTAGTATAATGGTCTAACTCTTATTTCTCACAGCCTACTTGTAGGTTAAGGGATATTTGACAGTTTTATTTAAAAATAGCTGAGCATGTTAGTTCGGTAATATTAAAAATTAATTGAGATCTAAAAATCTGTAAGAGAAAAATCGATTGTAAATTTTGAGCTATAAAATTTACACGTGCCTTGTGGAAAGCCTATTTGCAGACTTTTATAGCCAGCACAGCTACTTCAGGGCCCAGCATTCTCAAGAGCCCTCAAATATCTGGAGGCGTTGTTTCCTTTAGAAAATTCATCCTATCATATTCTAAGTACTTTCGGTTTTTCTCAAATCTGGGGGATGCTTTTTCTTTTGAAAAGAAAAAAAACTAGATGGATTATTTTGGAGAAATGAAGCCATGTGCCCTTTAGTCTCATTTGGAAGACGTCAGCAGCTTAAACTCAGATTTACTTCTCCAGCAGAACAACAGGGCCTGAGAAGTACAAGTATTTTTTTACATACTGTAGTTCAAAACATATTTTTATTTTCTCTGTTTTTCATACAGAGTCTCACTTTGACACTCATAGTAGAATGTGGTGGAGTCACAGCTCACAGCAACCTTAGACTCTTGGGCTCAAGTGATTATCTTGCCTCAGCCTCCCCAGTAGCTGGAATTACAGGCATCTGCCACAATGCCCCACTATTTTTAGAGATGGGGGTCTCACTCTTGCTCAGGCTGGTCTGAACTCCTGAGCTCAAGCAATCCTCCCAGAGTGCTATGATTACAGGCATGAGCCACCACACCCATTCTTTCCAGATACTAATTTATTTATACAAAGTGTCACTTTTTTGCCCACCGGTAGAGTGTGGTGACATCCATAGTTCATAGCAACCTCAGATTCTTGCAACCTCAAACTGTTGGGCTCAAGCAATTCTTTTGCCTCAGCCTCCCAAGTAGCTGGGACTACAGGCGCCGGCCACAACGCCTGGCTATTTTTTTTTTAGAGTTAGGATCTCGGGGAGCTTGAAAGATCCACCCATCACAGCCTCCCAGAGTGTTGGCAGGCGTGAGCCACCAAGCCTGGACTGTTTTTGTTTATTAGTTTGCTTCAACACTTGTATTAAATGCTGACGGGGAAGTAATTTTTGATGGCAGTGATAATCTACAAATATTTTAGTATAATAGATAAAAAGAAACTCGAGAATGAAAAAAAATATATATATATACATTATCTCATTAAATCCTTACATTAAAACCTGGCATTCTGTGGCAGAGGACACTGAAGTCTGAAGGATCCAAGGGTATTTGCCTAGAGTGCTTGGCTATTTCAGAGGATTTGAATGCAGATCTGTCCAACCATTTCTGTTACACCTTGGTATTTCTTTTAATCAAGAGTTAATCGAGGTAATAGACTTAACTCCACATCTGACTAAGTAAACAAATCCATTGTATTACACAATTCTTAGCTTCCGCTGCCGGGAAAGCTTGAAAATCTGCTTGAAAAGCTGTGGGTATTTATCGCCACCTTCTGGCAGCATATTCATACTGCAAGGAAATGACGACCCTGTAGAAGGTTATTTTTTGACTCATTCATTAATTTGACAGACGCTTACTGAGCAGCTTCTGTGTGAAGGACCATATTAGGTGCTGGGAACAAAATAGAAGACGACAAAGACAATGACATGACATTAGCATTAAGGATAGTGGAAGAAATTATATAAATCAAACCACCACAACAGTAAATGTAAGATTGCAGTATAAAAATTTACAACTGTATAGAGCTGCAGACAAAAGTAGCGGAGTTCTGAGTTTGAAATTTAAAAAGAAATAATGTAGGGCCCCCTCTCCCACCCTAAAGTCCAGGGTGCTGACAATTCATTTTTCTTCATCATAGCTTAGAGTTTCAGAGTCTGAATCTCCCTGTGATTACACCGATCTTGACTGCTCCTGACTGTATCCACAGTCCTCCCAGAACCAACCAATTTGCTGGAAAAAAAACCTCAAGGAAATGCTTGAGGTATGTGTCTTTCTCTAGGCAGACAATAGGAATCTCTGCAGGGGGGTTAACCAGCTCCCTCCCCACTGCAGGAGGAATATCTTTCCTACAGATAAGGGACCCAAGCCCTGGGTTTATCCACTTATAAATATTAAAAAGTTTGTTTCCTCCAACAAGAGGTGAATGAGTACCAGCACATCGTTCTGTGTTATGTCATTGTCTTCTGTACCTCCAGGCCCTGCCCAGCATGGGCACAGAAAGGTGCTTCTGGTCCCTGACACTATCTTCCCTCTGCCCCCTATACCAGTCCTCCTCAGTACTATCTTGCTATGCAAATATCCTTCCAGAGAAAACATTGTGATGTTTTCTACAACAGCCTCCTCTGCAGAGATCACTGGTGCATTGCCTTAATGTATGAAGGATGCAGCGTCCCCAGAAGGCCCCCAGCACACCTGTGGGTGGTGGGGTTGGCACAGCAAGGCCATGGCCAGGACCTGGCCTAGCCCACCGTGTCGGCTGATGTGCTTTGTCAGGAGTGGTGGCAGTAAGGCCTCTGCAGAGGATGGTCTTTCTTCAGAGCTCTGCCCGGACAGTCCTCAGACTTCAGAATAGATTTCTGCCCATTAGTCTGCCCGAAATAGAGCTCATGATAGGATCAAAAACCAGAAGACTATTATTGGCCTGCTCTGCTGCTCACAGTCTTGCTCAGAAGTCTGCCAGCTAATCTCTCATAGGACACAGTTGCTTTTAAAACACCCCCACTTGGGTCAATTCTGTTTTCTTTTGTTCTCAAATGTCAAAGGCCTATATTGTGTGGCCTGTGAGAACACACACTCACTCTCCTTCTCAAGTGTGGAGTCTTCTTGCCTCTGTGAGGTCATCTCTCCTAACCCTGATGGAATTTGCTGGTGACTTCTAGCCTGTTCTAGAGGATTCTTGCTTATGCAGCCTCCTCAGGCCCCACTACTGGTACAGTGGTTGTCATTCCCGGTGACTTTCATGGAGCACAGCCCTAACCAGGTCCTGTGATTCTCTCAGGAAGGTTAGCATAAGAAGGGAGGTCAATATTCAGAGTTAAGTGACTGACATAAGGTTACACCACTGAGGGCTAAGGGAGTGGGTGGGATAAAACTCAGCTCTGTCTTTGTCAAAGACCTGGCTCTTCCCAGCACCACTGCCCACTACCTGCAGGCCCCTCTCCTCCTACTCCAGCCTGCAGGCGGGTCCCTGGACTTCCTCTTCCAGGGGTCATGTCCTCCCTCAACTTCACTGCACCTGGAGACTCCCTGAAGGGGTCACACCCCATCAGACTGAACTTTGCTTCTGGCCTGTTGGGCTGACCTGACCTGTGGAAGCCTCCCAGGGCAGGTGCTTCTCAGATTAACTCACTCCCAACTCTTTCCTGCCCTGGAAGCCAAGGCCCAGGCATGCAGCCAGCCTGGGTTCTCAGCCAGTATGGTGCCCTTGAGGGTTAACTGGCTGTTTAGCTCTTCACACCCACGAGGCCTAACACCTGGTGAGGACCCCAGTGCTGTGGCATCCTCGGAGCACATATGCTGCTTCTTAACTCCTCCTATGCCCACTCTCAGCCCCTGGCATCCACCTTCCCTGCAGCTCCTTGCACAGGGAATCCCGAGTACCCTGTTTGGCCAAGACCAGCTCCCAAATCCACCATAGCGTTTAACTGGTCTCAAAAGAAGGAATAGGACTGTTTCCAGGCCTTGAAGAAATGTCCATGTCCAGCTTCCAGTCACTGTGGCCTTACTGGCTTTCCCACCACAGTTGAGGGGCCTTGGCCTCATCGCTGCTGTAGGCTGAAAAGCTCCTTTTCTGCCCTCAGCCCAGTTAACGCCATTCATTCTTTACACCTTGATTCCACCTTCATTTTCTCAGGAAAGCCTTCCCTGAGCTTAGGTCAGAGACTATGTTGCCCTTGTCACTTGGTTTGCTCCTTGGAAACATTTATCATGATAGTGAAGAAATTCCACAGGTTTGCAGACTCTGTCTTCCTCCTCCCCCAGTAGACTGTAAGCTACATGGGGGACAGGAACAGTCTGGCTTTGACAGCACTGCCAACCCTGGTGCCTGGTACAGAGCCACAAGTTGGTGCTCAGGACACGTCTGTGGCTCAGCACAAGTGACTCAGCACAGCAGGTCTTTTTTAGACAGTAGCAAATCCACCCACCAGTGAGAAGGATGAAATGTGCTCCAAAGGGGCCTCAAGTCGGCTGTGCTAAAGCAGCTCACCCTTTGGCCCCAGGACGCATCCCCATGAGTACTTCAGCTGATGATTCAGGAATGCAATTCGTGAGTCACCCCAGAGCAGCACATGCACTTGGTCACGTGGCTGACAAGAGTGACAGTTCCGCTTAATTAGAAAGGGTGAGTCCAAAACTGTCTCCTGCCAAAGCATTCATTCAGGGATACTCACAGGAGCCCTGTGTGGCAGGAGGGAGGGTGAGGTGAAGGGATAGAGTCAGAGATGTAAGACCTGGCCCCTGCCCTCCAGCAGATGTAACAAATCAAAGGTAGAAGCTGCCCAGGACATTGGGCTCCTTGCACCCGTGGGCTCGCCCTGGAGCTGCCGCTTCATTTGCCCTCTGGGTGACAACACTCATAACCAGTGCTTCTTTTAGCATTCCAGTCTTTGGTACAAGGCAACCACTGTTAGCTTATGGTTCTTATATAATTACATCCAAGGAAATTAGCCTTCAACTAAATTTCTAGAGAAGGAGCTTTTCTTCACAGGGCAGGATGAGCAATGGTCATGTATATCCTAGACCAGTTCTCTCTGTATACTCTGCCCCAGGAAGGGCATTAACTCCCCGAAGTTCTCTTGATTTTTTTTTTTTTAATAAAAAATAACACATAGGCAGTAAAAAACCCCACTCCTTGCTACTAATTTCCATATCCTTTCACTTTAGAATTCTCTTTTTTTTTTTGAGATATAATCCCACTTTGTTACCCTCAGTAGAGTGCTGTAGTGTCATAGCTCACAGCAACCTCAAAATCTTGGGCCCAAGTGATTCTCTCGCCTCAGCCTCCTGAGTACCTGGCACTACAGGCATCTGCCACAATGCCCGGCTATTTTTATAGATGGGGTTTAGGGTTTGGCTCAGGCTGGTCTCAAAACTGTGAGCTCAGGCAATCCACCAGCCTGAGTCTCCCAGAGTGCTAGGATTACAGGCCTGAGCCACCGCACCCGGCCTTTACTTTAGAATTCTTTTGATGGGAAAGGCCTAAATCACCTTAGTGTTAAGGGAAGTGTTATGCTTTTTTCTTTATTGTATCCTCATTGCCTCCAGATTAGACTCTGGTATAGTGTAGGTACTTTACAAATGCTTATTGTATTAGGATGTATAAAGGAAGTGGTTTGTTGCAGAGGAAACTGCTGATTGACAGATGAGACTCAGGTCAAGCCATCTTGTCTTTTAGGACTTCTGTTTCCCTGCATGTAAAATGAGGGGTAAATCAAATAAACTTCAAAATTCCATTTATCTGTAATGTTTTATTTAGTTTTCTGATTCTGCAAGTAAAATTTTAAAAAGGAAGATAAAAGAAAATAATGAATTTGACAAATGAATAGTACTTTCATGATTTGGATTTGCCATTTATCAAAGCCACCTACTGCCCCTTGTGTCTAATGCTCTAATTACAGGGTCAAACTTTTCAAAACATTCTCATCTCATCTCTATCCCTATGTCTATATCTGTATCTATAACATGTCCCTATCCCCATCTCTACACTTACCTCTATACTTAAATCTAAGTTTCTCTCTCTCTCTTTCTGCCTCTACTGGAAGTGTCAAGGACCCTGAAGGATACTCAGGGGTTGCTCAGATTTTAAAATCAAATGAACTCTCTTTTTACTTCTGTACAGGACACAATTTGCACTATAAATGGGGTCAATGGCATCTTGATTTGGGGCAGGGGACTGCTTTCGTACTTCTCTTGCTGAGAAATCTTGAGATGCTGATTTGTTACCATTCATTATCAAAACAGGAGGTTGCTAGTGAATTATACTCTGGAAATTGTTTGAGTTTCTATTTAGAGCTGATCTGCTAGGTTAGAAAGAAGATTGCTTTTATTAACTTTAAAAGGAATTGTTTTTTGAAACTAGGCAAGGGGTGAAGATCTTCAAAGGTGCTTGGTAGGAGCTTGGCTGCTATGGGGAAATCTGTGATAAGACCACACACTTAGTAGTCCCCTCAATTACTCCAACTAAAGTGAGTAGAACAGCAGATTCCACCACTGGTTCTGAAACTACTTAACTTGTTTTAGCTCCTGGACTCCTGCAGAATAAAGTGGTCTATTTGAGATTGATTCTCATATCATCCGATATTGCACAGGATCCTGGCAATGCTGGTGAGAATGCTCAGCCTGGCTGCATCTCAGATGGAACTCTACTAGAACACATTGATCCCTGGGTCTGGAGTCCTGGAGAGGGGCTGTTACAGCACAGCCAGGACAGCAGTTGCAGCTTGGCCTAGAGAAGCCCTATCTGCAGAAGTTGAACATATCTGAACAAAGTTACAGCTAGGGAGGAGGAAGAACTTCTAGTTATATGCTGTATAACATCCTATACACTGTAGGAAGATGATAGTTAAAAATAATTTATTATACATTTTTGAAAGGATTTCAAATGTTCCCAGCACAAAGAAATTGTAAGTGAGGTGATGAAATTGCTAATTACCCTGATTTGATCAAAGAAATAATAAGTGAGGTGATGAACTTGCTAATTACCCTGATTTGACCCATTACCCATAGCTTGTATGTATCAAAATATCATTCTGTATTCCATAAATATGCACAACTAAAAACTATGTGTCAACTAAAAACAAAAGAACAAAGACAAATTGGACACCTTTGTGAAAAATGAACATGGCCAGGGCCATTACCTATGAACGTGCACCTTCAATTTCCTGGAAGGGAGGACTCTTCCTACCAACCCCAAATTTATTACTGTCCTCCATTACAGCCACGTCTTTAACTTCTACCCAAATTATGTGAGCCTCACATAGTTCCATTTCTGCCACCAGAGGCATAAGACAAGGTCTAGTTGGAGACCAAGAAATACACAAAGATTTGTCATGTAAAGAAGTGAGGCTGCTCTGCTCCAAGGAGGAAGCGAGCTTGGGCTCAGATGGGTCTGGGATTGAATTTCATTCAGTCCTGCTATTTACCTTGGGCAAAGAGTTTTTAATAATTTCAAAGCCCTGATTTCTTCATATAAAAAATGAAGTGAATTTTTCTTCAATAAAAAAAATTGGCAGCTGGGCTGGGCTTTCTGGGGTTTAATGGGCAGACATTGGAATCCTGTCTGCCTGGGATTGGGCTGCAGGAGCCCAGGGGCAGTGGCCTCTCATTGTCTGGATGGACCTGGAAACGATACTGTGAAGACGAAGATGAAGGGCACGTATGTCCTGACTCCTATACAGGGCGTGTCTTGTGTAGCAGGTGCTTGGCAAATCAAAGATGCAATTGGCATTGGTACCATGATTTTGTGTTTTGGCAAGGCTGTACTCTATGTGCCAAGAACATGAAAACTGAGGAACATTAAAAAAATACCCATAGAAGAAATGATATTCTTTCATTCTTTTGTGGAAAAATATGTGTTAAGTAATCAGTCAATAATCACCTGCTACATTCACCAAATGTGCCAGGTGCTGGGCTAGGTGCTGAGAGGGAGTGGCAGAGAAGCAGAAACTGAGACTCTAGCTCTCTGTGTGGTTGGGAGGCAGACTCAGGGGCACAGCTGCAGCTCATTACCAACATGAGGTCAGCCAAAACAGTGCACGGCTGCCAGTGAGAATCTCGGGGTTCACCTTGCGGGATGTGGAGGGTGGTACATCTTTATATATGTATCTAGTTTTCTTATTACCTTCAAGCCCAAACAGAACCTAGGTCCTCCAGAGTCCAAAATTGTTCAAAACAAGTAATATATATAGTTAAGGTAATAAATTTTGCAGTATGAGACATTTTGAGGGGTCAAAGGCCTTCCCCTCCCCGCAGGACAGCCAAGGCAGTATGTCCCTCCACCCTCCACCAGCTACTTAGCAAAAGAATAGGAAAATCAGACCATCCAAGAAGATCCCCAAAGAAAACTCCCAATTGTCTATTTTCAGGACTTGTTGGGATTGAGAGGCCTGATTCCAGGAGAAAGTCCTGTTTAAAGCAGCTTAGAATCTAAGGCCTGCCAGGAAAGGATAAGGGCTTATTTGGGAAAATCCAAGAAAAGGAACAGGAGTCAGAACTCACAGGCAGAAAGAGCAAGAACCACACAAAAGAGTGACTGAGCCAGGGCACGGAGGCCTGGCCATTTCCTCATCCTCACCGCACAGTGTCCGAGAGAAGCAGCACGAGATAGTTCCCTGGGAAGGAGCTCTCCTATGTCTCCTCTCAAACCCAAACTCACTGATTTTTCCTTTCCCTGAGAAGTAAGCCCCCAATATATGATCTGATTCTTGACTCAGTGGTCAGAGTCTAGACCACAGGGCAGAGGGGAAGTCTCTGGTGACCTTGCCAGCAGGGTCCATAGCCAGGATCCTCCCATCTTACTGAGGACAAAGAGCAGGTGCTCATACCGAGGGTGCCAGGCCTAGAGTTTGCCGTGCTTTCTAGAAATGTCCTGCAGGGCGCAGTAGTTAAGAGGACATAGAGTGGAGTGGACATGAGTCAGAATGCGGGTTCTGAGGAGCCACTTATTGGCTGTAAGACATTGGCAGGGTGGAGCAGAGGTCTCAGCAATCTGACCTGCTTCCTCTTGTGCAGGAAGGTGGAGCTGGCTCTCTCTGAGCCTTAGAGGTTCTAACAATTCCTGTGATTTTAAATCTGCGCAACTTTCAGCCTTATACTTGACGAAAGACTCTGATTTAATTAAAATTTTCACTCCTGGAGATCTAGTCATGATCAAAACTCCTCCCTCTAATTCACCCTCCCTGACCCCAACTTGGGAAGTCCCCTTTCCTGTTATCTTGTCTTCTTCTACTGTTAAAGTTATAGGAGTCGATTCCTGTATACATC
>CAUYRH010164827.1:0-15078 GCA_963574655.1 Perodicticus potto | reverse complement strand
TCTCTGATGAAGACAGGCACATGGCCTACAAACACATGAAAAAATGCTTATCATTGCTAATCATCAGAGAAATGCAAATCAAAACCACTTTGAGATATCATCTAACTCCACTAAGATTAGACCACATCACAAAATCCCAAAACTACAGATGTTGGCAAGGATGTGGAAAGAAGGGAACACATCTACACTGCTGGTGGGAATGCAAGCTAATACAACCTTTTTGGAAAAAAGTTTGGAGAACACTCAAGGAACTAAAGGATTACCGTTTAATCCTACAATTTCTCCACTAGGTATATACCCAGGTGATCAAAATTTATTTTACAACAAAGACATTTGGACAGAATGTTTATCATAGCCCAATTCATAATTTCCAAGACATGGAAACAGCCCAAATACCCATTGACCCATGAATGCATTAACAGATTGTGGTATATGTACACCATGGAATACTATGCAGCCATAAAAAAGATAGAGACTTCACATCTTTTATTTCTACCTGGATGGAGCTGGAACATGTTCTTCTTAGTAAAGTATCTCAAGATTGGGGGGGAAAGTATCCAGTGTACTCAGTACTACTATGAAATCAATATATAACCACCTACACATTCATATGAATGGTAAAACATAACTATAGCCCAGAAAGTAGAAGGGGAGAGGAGTGAGAGGGGAGGGGAGGGGAAACATGGGAGAAGGGAGGGTATTTGGGGGGACCTCACCTAATGTGCATGATGCAATGGTACATTTCAAAACTATTAAGAAATGAGTATAATTGTGATGGATGTGTTACTTATTTCATTAAGAAATGAGTATAATTGTGATGGATGTGTTACTTATTTCAATGTAAGCGTTTCACATTGTATATCAAAGCAGTACCCTGAACCCCATAAATGCATCAATGTACAAAATTATGATTTAATAAATAATAATAATTTAAAAAAATAAGCATGACTTTACCCTCTTTCCTCCCACATCTTTGTCCTCTCCACCCCCAGCACTGCAGAAGCCCATCATTCTTCCCCACTCCTGCATTCCCATCCCAGGAAAATGCTGCCACCTTTTCAGGGAATCAGCTGCTCTGTTGAACAAATGAATCCCTGATGCTACTAAAATAACAATAACACTTCACTGATCACTTTGGAAGTTTTAAAAAGATGCCAGTTCATTATTTTGGAAAATAATAAATAAAGGGGGCAAAGTTAAGTATTTATCCTTCTTTCCCTGTATGAACTGTACCTTAGGCAAATCAAATAGTTGAGGAGGGAAAGTTTATCTTCATAGAAGATGATTAATGAAGGAATGTTAAAATTAAGTTATCACTGTTTTGTAAAACCTGATGAATTAATGTATTAGGAAGCAATCATCAATGTCTGTTAATAGCATAAAAAGAGGGACAAGAAGATATTATATGTCTCCTAATGAAAGTTAAGACATCACCTATGAAGTCTTGCAAAAAAAGAATTGAACCTGAATCCAAGTAAAGGCTATAGGTGAATTAAAATTTACAGGAAATATAGGAGACAATAAACCATATTAGAACACCACTAAAGGGGTACCATGATTCAAACTGAGGGAAACTTTTTGAGACAAATGACCCAGTTTTTCCAATAAATACCTTGGGAAAAATGAGATGGAGGGAAACCTATAGTTTAAATGAAACTCGGGAGTTATGTTTAGACTATCATGATGATGTGTCAACCTGTTTGGCTCTTAATTCAATAAATCTTAATAAAATTACAGGACAAATGGAAGAAATGTGAACAATGCCTGGATATTTAATGATATTAAAAAAGTCTTGTTGATTTTCGGGTGATGATATGTTTGTGGTTGAATCTTTTAAAAGGAATCTTTCTCCTTCTCCTCCTTGGAACTACATACTGAAACAAATACTGACAAATTAAATGATGTCTGGGGTTTATTTCAAAATAATCATGAGGGTTGGGGAATGTGCAGGGACATCGAGAAAACAAGACTATCCATGAGCTGACAACTGTGGAAACAACTAGAGGCTCTAAGCAATTCTCCATAGTTGTATATACTAAACTTTGAAATTTTCCTTCCTGGCCACTGCTCACACTTGTAATCCTTCCACTCTGGGAGGCCAAAGCAGGTGGAGTGCCTGAGCTCACAGGTTCGAGACCAGCCAGAGCAAGAGTGAGACTTGGTCCCTAAAAAAAAATAAATAAATAAACAATAGCCAGGTGTGGCACTGGGCACCTGTAGTCCCAGCTACTCGGGAGGCTGAGGCAAGAGAATCACTTGAGCTCAAGAGTTTGAGGTTACTGTGAGCTGTGAAACCATGGCACTCTACCGAGGGTGACAAAGTGAGACTCTGTCTCAAAAAAAAAAAAAAAAAAGAAAAAGAAAATTTGCTTCCTAAAAAGTGAAATTAAAAAATTTTCCCATCATTTTCATTTCTATTTTTACATATGTTTTGTATTGGCCATAATGTATTAGTGCAGTAACTCATCTTGGTTATTCATAAATATAGATTTATCAATTACTACTGTGTTTTGCAATGTATAATGCATACCCATGTTGTAGACCCAAACTTTCAGAGAAAAAAAATCTTTCATTGGAATATGGATTTTTTATTCAAATTTTTATTTGTTTTTATTTAGGTTTTTTTTGTTTTATAAAGGAATTTTAGTGTTTATTTGTTTATTTAATTTTTTTTGTTTGAGACAGAGTCTGTGTTGCCCTTGGTAGAGAGCAGTGGCATCAGAGCTCACAGCAACCTCAAACTCTTGGGCTCAAGCAATTCTCTTGCCTCAGCCTCCCAAGTAGGTGGGACTACAGATTCCCACCACAATGCCCAGCTATTTTTTTGTTGTAGTTGTCATTGTTGTTTAGCCGGCCCTGGATGGGTTCCAACCCGCCAGCCTCAGTGTATGTGTCTGCGCCCTAACCACTGAGCTATGGGTGCTGAGCCTCTGTTATTAAAAAATAACATATTATGGTAAAAGAAATTTTATGTAACAACCACAAAACACAAGAACAGATACAAAGTACAAGAAATTTTATGTACCGGTAACAAATTTACAATATTTGGATATTGTTGTAGGTTCCAATCAATATCAGAAGTATCATTTTCTTCAATTCTACATTCCTGGTGTCTCCTGAAGAGTCACTTTCTTCATCTTGGTAAATTCCATCATCTTCAGTTCCATCTATAGCATTACTGATGCCATACTTTTAGAATGATTTCACAACCATTTCCTTCTTGACACCATTCCATGATCTTGGGATCCAATCATCAACCTGGGCAATGGATGTTTTCTTGATTCTGCCTGTAGGTAATAAATTATCCCCAGCTGACAGCAGCCGTGATGTCCACTGTTTCTTCATTAAAGCCACACATTGCTCTTCACTGGCCAAAAATTTTTTGTTGCAAGTTTGTCATAATTTCAACAAAACCAATTGCCATATTCCAAGGTATTATTTTGCATATAGATATTGTTACTATTTTCTAGAATTGCGCTTTTAATGCAGAAGCATACATAAAAGAATTTAAAACATTTAGGTAGATGCAGAGTTAGTACTGCCCATGTGTAAGGTGCATCCTTATTTTTCCCTCAAAAATTTGGGCAAAAAGGTGACCATGATACACAGCAAAATGTAGTACTTGTTCTTCACACAACTATAAATATACAAAAAGTTTGGAGTTTTGTATGTTTTAAACTTGCCTACCCAGCCAGACTGGAAGTTCCCTGTGAGCTCAGATCTTATATAGCATGTAAAATACTCACTTGGGAATACAGCTTGTTTAAACACTAATCTGGAAGGAAGTATTGCTCACCTGGCTCGTGAGTGACCTCAATCCTAATTTCATTGTCAGTTGAAATTAGACAGTTCACATGATCAGTCTTAATAGTGGAAAGACTTTATTTTGAGGCTTTATAAAGAGAACCAAGAAAATTAAGACTATTAAATCTGTGTTGTGAGGCAGCGCTGTGGCTCAAAGGAGTAGGGCGCTGGCCTCATACACCGGAAGTGGTGGGTTCAAACCTGGCCCCAGCCAAAAAAACTGCAAAAAAAAAAAAAAAAGCTGTGTTGTGGAATCAATGATTTTTTTAAAGATTACTACACAATTAATATACAATCCCAAATACCATAGAAGACAGTTCTGTTTTGAGTGTTTAGACCCCGCCCCTTACTAAGGTACACTAGCTAAGGAGAAACCTTAATAAGGTGTGGTCACGAAACACCTGTCCAGTTCTCCCTGCTGTTGCCCCTGAGCCTCAGTCCCATGCTTTTCATGCCCCACAAACATCTGATGCGGAAATGGTTAGTAGCTTCCCGTGTGGAGGCCCTTCTAATTTTAGAGAGTTCTCCACCTCTCTGTTACAGTTGCTCTAAATTCAGACTTTCCCAGAATTCACTCAAGTTTCTTTAACTTCAGCTCTGTCTTTTCTTTTTTTTTTATTGTTTTTATTATTAAATCATAGCTGTGTACATTAGTGCAATGGGGTACAATGTGCTGGTTTCATATACAATCTGAACTATTTTCATCAAACTGATTAACATAGCCTTCATGGCATTTTCTTAGTTATTGTATAAAGATATTTGTATTCTGCTTTTAGTAAGGTTCGCCTGTACCCTTCTAAGATGCACCGTAGGTGTGGCCCCATCAATTACCCTCCCTCCACCCCAACCTCACCCCTTCCCTCCTCTCCCTTGCCCCTTTCCCCATATTCTTGTGCTATAGTTGGGTTATAGCCTTCATATGAAAGCTATAAATGAGCTTCATAGTAGGGCTGAGTACATGAGATAATTACATAGAGCCCAAAGGGGCTTCCTCACTTTGCAGATTTGCCATTCATCCTCTGATACTTCCCACCCTGGGGCAGCTTTTCCGTTCACAGCGCGTGGCAATCCTTCCCCTTTCCCTCCCTAGTTCAGCTGACCCTCAGAGTGGAGCCAAGCTTCAGGGTTGGGAAAGCGGGTTTATCCCACACTGATTTCTTGCTGAGTTGAGCTGTCTAGGTAATACTGTAGCATTGATTGATAGAAAAGTATCTTCTGTCTACCTGGGGACAGAGGGGGTCCTCTGGGGTGTATAACTGATTTCAGGTCACAAGGCTGGTAAGTGAGAGCAACGTTCTAACCCTGGGCAGTCTGGCTGTAGGGTCTGGCCTCAGCTTTCTCATTAAGAGACCCAGCTGAGAAGAGGAGGAGAGAAAAACCTGGAAGAATGGACAGGGAAGGGAAGTGAGAGGAAACACATGTGGAAAACACCTAAGAGTCTGGAGGCAAACCTTATTTCTGAAGACCTTAAAACTGAAATGGAAAGTTATGCTGGTTTGGGGGGCATGGCAATTTCGTGGGAAGAGCTGTGAGGAGAAGTCAGAAAACCTGAGGGCTAACCTAGCCCTTCTGCCATCTGTGTGTGACAGAAAAGTCACTGTGTCACAGTGGTTCTGTTTCCTTATCTAAAAAAGAGAGAAGTGATGCCTATTGTTACCCCTCATGGGGAAATTGTAAGAATCTATGCAACAAGACTTTGAAGAAAAGCTCTAGGTGGAAGAAAGTTCTAAGGACTGCCATTTTTAGATGAGTTTAGGAGGACTTTGGTTTGGCATCTGAAAGTAATAAGTTCCTATTTTTGTTTCCAGGGCACTATATTTGTATGTGTCTTGTAGAACCCACGCTTGGAAATGCTGACTGCAGACTTCAGTACAGCTGAGCCCCACTAGACACCAAGAAAGCCCACAGCTCTGGTTGCATCTTTCAACATGACCAACCCACAGTAAGTAACGTTGGGATCTTCCCTCTGGATCCAGAACTGTTGCTCTAAATCTCCCATAAGATAAGGATCTTCTAATTTAGGCAACCACTATATGCATTTCTTTTAGCAGGAGGCCACAGAAAACGGGGGAAACTGTCAAAGCAAGCTTCAAGATAAGAGTAGGAAGCACTTAAGATGAAGTCATAAAAAGGGAACTGCAAAGAAATTTAGCAGTCATGAGAGGGCTTCTAAAAGCAGCTTTATGAAACCAGGACCAGAACGCTTAAGGGAGAATTGTTTGTAGTTCCCCAAACCTAAGAAGTGGTTGGTTCTATGTGGACCAACCACTTCATTTTACCAAGCAAGATGGTCACTTATGTTGTGTTTTGCAGCTGGTTGGTAAATGTCCTAAAGTGAAAACAGCACTCCTTCTACACCACACTGTCTCTGCCTCTAGCTACAGGCCTAGTTGCTTTGTCATCTGGAGTGTGAACCATTACACTATTGCCGTAGTCATGCTGTATAAAAACCAACCATAGAACCTCAGTAGACCACAACAATAAGTGCTTACTGCTCCCATGTCTGGTAAGTCAGCTAGAGAGCGCTACTGATCTTGGCTGGGATCACATATAAATGTGGGTCTTGGCTGGCTGGCTGCTGATTTAGGTAAGTCTCATCCTCCAGTAGGCTAGGCCAGTCACCTCCTAATGGTGATGCTGGAGGCACAAAAGCCCAACCATAAATTCACAGAGGCCTTTCTATGCCTCTGCAGGTGTCATGTCTGCTCACATCCCATTGGCCAAAACAAGTCACATGACTGAACACACACTCCAGGGTTGGAGAAGTATAGACTCTTGTTTGGATGAAAAAGCTGCAAAGTCACAAGGCAAAGGGTGTGGGCTAAAGGAGAGGTAAAGAATCAAGCCATAGGCTGGCGTCTGTGGCTCAAAGGAGTAAGGCACTGGCCCCATATGCTGGAGGTGGTGGGTTCAAACCCAGCCCCCACCCAAAAACTGCAAAAAAAAAAAAAAAAGAAACAAGCCATAGATAGGTTTTGTCTATAATCCTGTTCCTCATATTCAAGTCCAGGGCATACTTAACAATACATATGCTAAAAACTATGGGACCTTCACTTCCACCAAAGGCTGAAATGACCATGTGGCTAGAGATGGTGCTGTTCCACTGTGACCACAGGCCAAAGGGAAGCAGAGGGCAGGAAAGTTAGGAAAGCAGAAGTAATTTGTTTCATGCTTTTCAGAGCTATCTCCTGTTAGTTTCAGAAACTCACTTTCTATAAACAAGTTATTAATCAGAAAGATCTATTTGTTCAAATCAGAAATCCATAGTTTCCTTGAGTAGTCTCAAAGAAAAGAGAACAAATTAAACCCAGCATCTAATTTTAGGGAAACATCTGGGGAAGCCAGGACTCTCCCATAAACACCCACACTTTTATATCAATTGTTGAGAAACACAGAAGCCTCACACCCTATGACTGTTCCATCTACAGATCTTGAGTCATTTTGTAAATGTCACATGGCGATGAGTACTATTATCTGTGCTCGACAAGTTGCAAAAAGCAAAGGTTCAAATAAGGCTCACAAAAGAGAACCAGGGCATTAGACATCATGTGGTCAATTCAAGTAGTCAAGCAGCCTGTCTGTGGCATTCAAATAAAAATCCCACTCGTCTCTCAGTTATCACATGACCTAAGCATAATTCAGCTCTGAACTTCTGAATAACTGCCACTGTGTATTATTAATTTGATTTCAATGGTTGGAAAAGTTTAGAATTTATAGCTCCCCACCCACGTGCAGAGACTTGCCACTCCAGAGCTCCTCCGGTTTGTTCCATATTTCTCTCATCCATCTCAGAGCACAGAGTGAGAAGGAATGGCCCTTAGGAAACCTTATTGCACCTGCTCGTGTTCCCGTTAGAGGAACTGAAGCCAAGGAGAAGCAGTGGAGTGGCATTGCTGGGCCAGGGAAGTACCATCACACAACCCACCGGCAGGTATCTGGCAATTTGTGGAGGCATTTTTGGTTGCCATGATGACCACAGGCAATCACCATTGACATTTAAGTAAAGGCAAGGATGTGTTTAACAGCTAAGTCCCATCCTGACCAAACAGCAACCCTGTTGAGAGATGCCAGAAGGGACAGTTTTGCTTTAACTTCTTGGGGTGCCATCTTTGATCCCATCAACATATCCTTGGCCCTGTCTTATCCTTGGCCCTGTCTTATCCTGTAGAATCTAAGGGGCTGGGTCTTGTGCCTCTGGCCAATGAATGAGGGTTAGAAAGGAAAATGGTATGAATGGAGAGAAGTTGAATTTAAATATTTGGGTCAGTGCCCAGGGTTAACGAGGGGCCAGTTTTAATTCTGAGGGGGCAACCCAGTCTGCTGGCAGCTGCTCTTAGGGTCTGGTGCCAGGTTGAATGCCAACTGCTATGATTTATTTGCAGTGCCCAAGTTGAGCTTTGGTAACATAGGAAGAGGCCCACAACTCCTCAAATGTTTCAACAGGTGGCCCCCATTTCCTCCTCCCAGCCTTTAAAGGGCAGATATTGAAGGACAAATTCTAGGAGGAAGGGAGTAGCAACCAGGGACAGCTGTCCCCCGTCTTCACTACCCCTGAGCCCCCCAGGCCTCTGCAGGTCTCCAGGCTGGCTCCCTCACCATCCAGTTGTGAATAAAAACCTCTTTCAAAGCACCTTTACAAAGAAGCCCAAGAGACAATTTAAAAGAATGTATTACACAATATAAAATCTAGCGACCCAGACCCTGGCAGTCTAAGACATGGTTTTGCTGGTTGGCAGAATTATCCATCCCTCTTGGTCTTCTCCTCCCCTTAATAAAAGACCCTGCCCCTACAGCTCATATTTGCAGACCTGAGCTGCTTCTCTTCTCATTCTTCCACTTTCCCCAACCAGTGAGAAGATGGGACTGGTTTGGAGGGCCTCAGTCCCGTCCTCGGTGGCAGTCAGACAAGAGTGGTAAGCTCAAGCTTCCCCAGCCCTCCGCCAGCACAGCTTAGATTCTGGTCCAAATCTCTCCTTTCCTTGAGGAATGAAGGAAATTTATTTCTGATCTTAGCGGATAACTCTACCCTGTTGCTTTTCCTTTCCAACTCAGGCCTGCCATAGAAGGAGGAATTTCTGAAGTTGAGATCATCTCCCAACAAGTGGATGAAGAAACCAAGAGCATTGCTCCTGTGCAGCTGGTAAACTTTGCCTATCGGGACTTGCCCCTGGCTGCTGTCGACCTCTCCACGGCGGGCTCGCAGCTCCTGTCAAATCTGGACGAAGATTATCAAAGAGAAGGGTAGGTGCTGGGACCATCAAGCTAGCTAGGAAGTCTGTTGCACAGCTCCCTGGGTTTCCCCGTTTACCTCCCAAGAAGCAGCAGCAGAGACTGGCAATGCCGAGTAGAGTAAGAGCCTGTTAAGTTCACATCAGGCCTCTCAGACCATTTTACTCTTCAGACATTATTTCCTTAGAAAAAGCCATTGGGCACAGAAAATACCTGTTGCCACTACTAAACAATCCCTTTATGTGACATTTGCTGGAAACTCGGAGAATCTTTTTTTCTGAGACAGAATCTCACTTTATTGCCCTGGATAGAGTGCTGTGGCATCACAGCTCACAGCAACTTCAAACTCCTGGGCTCCAGTGATCCGCCTGCCTCAGCCTTTCAAGTAGTTGGGACTACAGGTGCCCACCACAATGCCCAGCTAGTTTTCCTATTTTTAGATGGGGTCTTCCTCAGGCTGATCTTGAACTCCTGAGCACAGGCTTTTCACTTGCCTCAGCCTCCCAGAGTACTGGGATTACAGCCATGAGCCACCATGCTGGCACCAAATTATTTTAGGACTGAGGCACTCTTTCCTGGCCCATCTAATGCGCTCCCTATATACCTGGGAAACAGGAGACCTACTGGGATTAGGGACTTGCCCAAAGCCACAGAGCCCATAAAGGTATGGACTTGAACTACACTTCCCTTTATCAAGCTGACTCTCACCAGGAAGAGACCACCATGCTTAGGGCACAAGGGAATTCAGCAGGATTCAGCAATGAGCTTTGCTGACGTAAGTTCCCTCCCTTTCCAGTGAGGACATGTGGAGTATGTGAGTCCCTAATTCAAAAGAGTGGCTTTAAAATGGCCGGGCGTTGTGGCGGGCGCCTGTAGTCCCAGCTACTTGGGAGGCGGAGGCAAGGGACTCACTTGAGCCCAGGAATTGGAGGTTGCTGTGAGCTGTGATGCCACGGCACTCTACCCAGGGGGACAACTTGAGGCTCTGTCTCAAAAAAAAAAAAGAAAACACACAAATGGAAATACAAACATATAAAAAGATATTCACCCTTACTTTTAATAAGATAAATGCAAATTTAATTCTGAGATACTATCACTATCAGCAGAAGATTTTTGTTTTTTTTAAAACATCGTGCTAGTAAAAGAGTGAAGAAATAGATGCTCTCTTCCATTGCTAGTGGACAGCTACACTAGTGCAACTTTAAAAGAGAGGAATTTGTCAAAATCTACCCACATTTAAAGCACCCAAGACATTTGGCACAGGAATTCTACTTCTGTAAATTTATCCTACATATACTTTTTGTGTAGGAAATATCATGTATAAGGATATCTATTTCAGCATTGTTTCTGATAACAAAGACTGAAAACAATGTAAATAGTCTGTTAATCAGAGACTGGTTAGATATATGGTTTATCCAAATAATGGAATAACATGGAACCTAAAATGAATTAAACCATTAAAATGAATAGGGAAGTTCTATGTATTCTGAATATAGAAAGATCTGAGAGGTATATTTAGGTAAAAAGAGCAGGGAGGAAATTAGTGTATATGTAATGCTATCATTTCTTTCTTTCTTTTTTTTTCTTTTTTTGAGACAGAGTCTCACCATGTCACCCTCAGTAGAGTGCAGTGGCATCACAGCTCACAGCAACCTCAAACTCTTAGGCTTAAGCAATTCTCTTGCCTCAGCATCCCAAGTAGCTGGGACTACAGGTGCCTACCAAAACTCCCAGCTATTTTTTGTTGCTGTTGTCATTGTTGTTTAGCTGGACCTGGCTGGGTTCAAAGCCTCAGTGTATGTGGCTGGCACCCGTAACCACTGTGCTATAGTCGCCAAGCAGCTATCATTTATTTCTAAAAATAGTATACTAGGAGTGAGTGCTAATAGGTGTAGGTTATTTTTGAGGGCAATGAAAGTGTTCTGGAATTAGTGGTGATAGTTGCACAACCTTGTGAATATATTAAAATGTATTGAATTGTAAAGTTTCAATTGGCAAATTTTGTGGTATATGAATTATATGTCAATATAAATGTAAAAATAAATGAAAGATATACACCTATACCCAGAAAAAAAATAAACTGTTTCTAATAGTCTATATTAAAAACTAGCAACAGAGGTAGCTTATGGGGAGAGGCAAAAGAGGAATGGGAATGGGAGGGAAACATTCTTCACCATAGACACTGTTGTTTGCGTTTTGAATTTGGAATCATCTGCATATATTACCTAATCAAAAATTAATAAAATATCATATAAAAAGAAGTAAATCTCTTAATGATTAAATCTACCGTAATAACATAAAAGCAAATTTTACCTGCATTTGTACAATTCCATTGTGACTGTACTTTAATTTTTTTTTTTTTTTTTTTTTGAGACAGAGCCTCAAGCTGTCACCCTGGATAGAGTGCTGTGGCATCACCGCTCACAGCAACCTCCAATTCCTGGGCTCAAGCGAGTCTCTTGCCTCCGCCTCCCAAGTAGCTGGGACTACAGGTGCCCGCCACAACACCCGGCCATTTTTTGGTTGCAGCCAGCATTGTTGTTTGGCGGGCCAGGGCTGGATTCCAACCCGCCAGCTCAGATGTACATGGCTGGTGCCTTAGCCCATTGAGCCACAGGCGCCGAGCCAGTTGTGCATGTATTTGATAATTTCTTATTCTTATACGTACAGCTTTCTTCTCCTAAATGAAAATTAGTCCAAAGGATATTGAGCGACTCTTGAATTTCTTAGAAAAATAGATCTTGAAAAAACTAATTTGGAACAAGAAGATATATTTTCCACATAATAGATACCAATGTAAAGGCAGAAAATTCTATTTTCTAACTTTAGTATTAGCACAATGAATAGAATCACGTCTTGCTTTTTCTCCTATTGCTTTTTCAAGAAGCAATGTTAACATGAAATAAAGAAACTCTTATATGAGAGAGAGGGGATCTATTCAATATGTCATTGTTTTAGATACATAACCAAAGAAGATGTTGCTGTAGCCTCAACGGACAAGGTGAAGAATGCTGGGGGCCATCTTCGTCTTATCACAAAGGAGTCCAGGCCACGGGATCCGTTCACAAAGTAAAGTTCTTCTGCTACTAGGGCACTGTAGAACATGCATATGTACTAAGACTACTCCTTTAAATTTATGTATTAATTTTTATAATAATGTCTCATCTGTGTATGGCCATATAGGAGGTTAAGAGCAAAGAGTATTCACTATATGGTAGCTGTTCAGTCTTCCAAGCAGCCCTTAGAGGCACATGATGCTCTCATCTTAGAAATTAGAGATGAGGAAGGACCCTGAGACCAAGGGAACTAAGTGACCTGCTGGCTTAATGAAGTGTGTGACTCTAGCAGGGTTGCCACCAATCTATACTTGGGGACTCGGCACTCATAGCTCAGTGGTTAGGGCGCCAGCCACATGTACCAGGGCTGGTGGGTTCAAACCCAGCCTGGGCCTCCTAAACAAACAACAACAACAACAAAAAATAGCTGGGCATTGTGGCGGGCGCCTGTAGTCCAGCTACATGGGAGGCTGAGACAAGAGAATCACTTGAGCCCAAGAGTTTGAGGTTGCTGTGAGTTATGACGCTATGGCACTCTACAGAGGGCAACCAAGTGAGACTCTGTCTCAATTTAAAATAATAAATCTTTACTTGGAGTTTTATATAACCTGTCCTTTCCCAGCCTAAGAACCAAGTAACCTACTCCAGGGTTTAGTGGGAGATGCCAGGAAACCTGAGGTCAAGTCTCAGCTCTGCTTCCCAGTTTTGAGCTCTATCATAAGAAATCTTTCTTTTAATACCTCTAACAAATAGCCATAGAAAACAAGCAAAGCAGCTGTTACTGCTTCCCCTGCAAGACTTGTCCATAACCATGTAATTTTTTCTTTCGTTCTAAACAAATTAAGCACATATCCTGTAGTGTTTTGTCTCTAATTTTAATTCATTCAGCTCCGAGTTTACCTGTAGGAGACACAACATTGAGGAAGACTTGTCAGCGCCTGCGCTCTGTCACTCTATGACTGTAAAGACTCCCTGTTCCGGCTCGGCGCCTGTGGCTCAAGCGGCTAAGGCGCCAGCCACCTACACCTCAGCTGGCGGGTTTGAATCCAGCCCGGGCCCGCCAAACAACAATGTCCGCTGCAACCAAAAAATGGCCAGGCATTGTGGCGGGTGCCTGTAGTCCCAGTTACTTGGGATTTGGAGGCAAGAGACTCGCTTGAGCCCAGGAATTGGAGGTTGCTGTGAACTGTGAAGCCAGGACACTCCATCCAGAGTGACAGCTTCAGGCTGTCTCAAAATCCCTGTTAGCCAACAGAGGCTGGAGGAGAGAGGACCAGATGTCTCAAAATCTGATTGTTTAACATGAAAGCATCTAAATTCCCATGAGAGACAGCATATTTGTATTCTAATTAATTACTTTAACTACTTTTCTTTATTGACATGTAAGATAGAGCGTTGACTATAGCTATTTCATTTCTATACTGTGATCTGTGTTTACTGTTTATCAATACAGATACTTTGATGGCTTTTTTCTGAAGCAATGACTATTTATTTTAGAATAAACATTCATTATTTACCTATTCAATGTTTTGTTCAATTATAGAAAGTTTTTTGAAGATGGAGCCCGTGTCCCATTTCTAAATCCCTGCACAGCCCAAGTTGATCTCACTGTGAAGCCTTTCTCATCCAAAGGCTATTTGCAAGCTGTGGATAATGAAGGAAATCCACTTTGCCTTTGCTGTCAGCAACCCTCTTGCCAAACCAAGCAAGCATGTAAAGCAAATGCTTGGGATTCACGGTTTTGCTCTCTGAAATGTCAGGAGGAGTTTTGGATTCAATCTAATAACAGTTACCTGCGAGCCAAAGTATTTGAAACTGAACGTGGGGTGTGTCAGCTCTGTAAGGTGAATGCACAGGAACTCTTTTTACATATGAGAGATGCCCCTATAAGTCAGAGGAAGAATCTTCTGGATGCTACCTGGACTACAAAGCTCCCATTAGAACAGGTAAATTACAATCATATAATAGGTAAAAGGCAGCATTGTACTGAATGATGAATACTGATTTACTAACTTTATTTTTTTTTTAACTTTTTAACATGGTAATTTTCAAATATATGTATGTGCAAAAGTAGAGAAAACAGGGCAGTGCCTGTGGCTCAAGGAGTAGGGCGCTGGCTCCATCTACCAAGGTGGTGGGTTCAAACCCAGCCCCGGCCAAAAACTGTAAAAAAAAAAAAAGGAGAGAAAATAATGAACCCATATACCCATCACACAGTTTTTTGTTTTGTTTTGTTTTGTTTTCGTTTTTTTTGTTTTTGCAGTTCTTGGCCGGGGCTGGGTTTGAACTCGCCACCTCCGATATATGGGGCTGGCGCCCTACTCCTTTAAGCCACTGGCGCTGCCCCCATCACCCACTTTTAACATTTTTCATCTTTTAGCTATTTGTTTTCATTTGTCCTTTGACTCATTTTGTATTTTCTCCTAGAAATTTTTTTTTAATTTCAGATAATATAAGTGTACATACAATTAGGTTACATTGCGTTTGTTAGATAAAATCCAAGTTGTAGTTGAGCCCTTCACCTAAGAGGTGTGCCATATACCCCCACATTATGCCTGTTGGGTAAGAGCTTATCAAGTCTCATCACCCCCTTCTTAAATTTAATTGTATTTTTCTCTCACGTGGGTGTGTGGTTGTTCATTATCTGGTTTCATATTAGTATTGAGTACATTGGATGCTTGCTCTACCATTTTTGGGATACTTTACTTAGGAGGATGTTCTCTAAATCCTTCCAGGTAAATACAAAAGATGTGAAGTCTCCATCTTAATTTATGCTGAATAGTATTCCATGGTATACATATACCATAGTTTATCCATTCATGAGTTGATGGGCATGTGGGTTTTTTTTTTTTTTTTGAATTTTTTATTTTTTATTTATTGTAGGAGTTATTGTTAATTTTTTAATTATTAATATTATTATTATTTTATTCTTCCCATCCTCATATGGTTGATAAGAGTGCTTAAAGTAGTGTAATTTAGTTTTTGGTTG
>CAUYRH010164825.1:0-65769 GCA_963574655.1 Perodicticus potto | reverse complement strand
TGGGTAGTTTCGTTCTTTCCTTCTTTCTCTCCCGCCCTCCCTCCCTCCCTCCTTCCTTCTCTCTTTCTCCACCTCTCCTCCTCTCTCCCCCTCTACCCCTCTACCTCTCTCCCTTCCCCCTCTTTCCCTCCTTCCTTCCTTCTCTCCTTCCTCCCTTCCCCCCTCCTTTCTCTCTCTCTCTCAGACTTGGAGTTCTTAAAGGTAGGCATGGCGTATATTTCCGAGGTGTTACCTCTTCCCCCAATCTCAGACAATCGTTCAACATGCATTGATGTTAGTGAGAGGTAGTTTCCTGAGGAACCTCTGTTAGACTTTAGTCTTCATGTTCTCTGTCTTTGTCACATCTCTCTCGGGACGTTCCCGGAGACTTTGACACCATCTTCCAGCAATGCCTGGGCATTTTAGGGAATTCTGAGCCAGATTTCATTATAAAGGAATTTTTATGCAGTACCTGTATAAATATATTCCATTTACTTTTTCAGACTTTTATCATTATTTTTTAGTTTATTCTACATATACAGATTCTTCTAAGTGGTATTAAATGGTCAGGTATTAATATTTAATTTGTACCAACTTTTTGTTAATTCTCACTCATGTTTCTGGCACATATTTTTTGAAAGGTACTGGTTTCTAATAAGTCATTTTAGTTTCTCTTCTCGGGAACTCTTAATTTTTACCATCTTCAAATATGTTATTTTTTTTGTGCTTTATGATTCTCTAAACATCTCCAAATTTTGATTCTGTTAGAAACCTTTTTGACCAAGCACATCTTCAGCAATATTGCTGGTATATGTATGGTTTGAAATCTCCAGTATCTGATATTGTTATCAAGTCTCCATAGAAACCAATGCATGGCTGTAAAAAGAAGAAAGATAATACATTTTCTACTCTTCATATTACAAAATTAGGAAAGTTGTTTATTTTAAAATCCTTTTTCAGTACTTGATTTTTCCCATTTCCTTTGTTTCTACTTATAATCCTTTTATAGAATATATTTCTAGCAGATATTTCTCCTCTTCTACACTTCTATCCTGTATTACATATTTATAAGATCAGCTAAATGTCTCAGGAAAAACATGGTTTTCTGAAGCAAGAACATGCCTAGTAGCAAAAGCCAGCTCTGAATTCGAGTATCTGTCTTTATTTTAAGTCTACTTGGTTTAATTTTGTGTTATTGGTTGATAATATTTAATTTGAACTCATCAAAACTAATGGTAGTTTTGGGAAATATAGTCACATTAAAAATATAGTCATCTGAAAAGTAATCTATTATAAAATTGAACTTTAATCCTAAGATGTATTTAGTATGGAGGAAGATTTCCATAAGACTACCAGTCTTCGTTACAACTGTCAGGGCTTGAGCAATATTACATATGCGCTAGATAAACAGAAGTGGAGCCTGTCCTCGGGATTTACAGGGATCAAATGTCATTGGAGCAAAGTTCTTCCCAATTTGTGAACTTAAGCCTGGTTGAAAGGAATAAATGTCTTTATGGCTGTGAATAAAGAACCATTCCTATACTGACATGATCAGGCAGGGGGTATAATCAAATACATGGAACTGGAGTGTTTTGTCAAGAAGGTGAAATAGGGAGGCATCCTGAACATTGCTCCTGTCTGAAGCTCTGTAATCCATTAAGCATTGAAAGGGATGGAGATATGGAGAAATTTTCACTTTTGACTGAAAGGTGCTACTTTTCCTGCTTTTTCAGAAGTCATTCTTAAGTGGTGACGGGATAATTTAGGGTGGCTGTCTGCCTTCTTTGGTCCTCTTACACCAGAAATACAAATGTAAATCTTCCTCCTGAAAGTGAAGGAAAATGAGTACTTGTGTCTTCCTCCACTCCTGTTCTTTCCTCTTTTTTCCACATCTCCCCTTACTTCTCTCCTTGCCTCCTGCATTTTTCTCTCCTTCCCTTGTGTTTTTTTCTTCCTGAAAGCCTTTTCAAAGTGAATCTCCTGTCATTCTTTGGCCTACGCAACTGTTTATGTATAGATATAGAGATGATAGCTTCACAATTAAGAGAAGGTAGTAGATTTAAGTGAAACAAAAGAAAAGAAAAAAGAAAATACTTAGGTCTGTTTTCTTAATAGTCACAGTAAGTGTGATTTTAAATTAGAATTATACTAATTACTTAGACAAATGTAAAATATTCATGTTTTACAGGAAGTCATAATATTTTACCCTTTTGGAAGTCCACAAGAACCATTCATCTCTTTCCTTCAGTTACAGAAATTATTTGCCTTTTGAGATACTGCTTTTCTAATAAAAATGGAGAAGATGATTGCTTAGAAAATTTGGAGACTCATATTGTAGTAATCCCTTATTATACCACAATTATATGGGATAATAAAATGGAATCTAATTCACCCTTTATTTTGATGGCTCATAAATTCAAACACATGCAGTGTGGAATAAAAGCTGTTGTGTTGTAAAGTTGATTCTGTTATACTAAATATAGTTAAAGTAGGTGTTCTGAGATAGATTTTGTATGAATAATGTGTGTCTTCTGAAGATAAGGATGTTAAATGTTTTTATTAAAAATATTACCTATAAGATATTAGGTAACACATACCTAATACCAGGGAAAGGTATAAAGAACTGATGGCTTTCCTCTATTTCCCGTGTGGCAGGTGGCTTAGATAATATACTCCAGTGAACAATTTCTTGAAACAGATATTGGTGGCTTCCTAATACAAACGGGAAACTGAGGTGTACAGCACTTGAGTAACTTGCCCAAGATAATTTGTCTAGTAAATGGGATAATCCATTTGTCCAAATTCAAACCAGTTGATTCTCTGACTACCTTATGTTAGCTAATGGTGATAACGAGAGTGCAAATCAAAATAACCAGGCACAGTGATGCTCCAGTGTGTCCGTGTTTAGATCCTTGGTGACACAGGAGACCCCTTCCAATAGCATTGTAGATTCTTAAAATCTTATATTTTTATTTTAAAAGTTATATGTGTAGTTTTTATTTTATGTGATACATTATCTTTCACATTAAAATAAGAGTATTTTTCAAACCTCAATTCATACTTACCCTGTACTATCACATGCCTCCTGTGATATATTCACATCTGAGAAGCAGAGAATTATGATAATATAGAGATTCAGGAACTTCGAGGGGAGTTTCAGAGGTGGAATCATTTATTGTCTTTGCAAATGGTAATGCCTGGAATTGTGTGGCCTGTAATCTATGAACCCATATGCATCAGCTCTGAGTATATAAGGTTTTATTATAAAAGTCACTATTCTGGCAGGAATTCCAAATTTGTTATGTTTACCGCCCTATGTCCAATACCTAGCATGATTCCTAGTCAAATTGGATGTTTAATTCAATGTTTGTTGAATGAATGAATCATTTTTGTGACACGTCTAATTTTATGGACGAAGACAAATTTTTGAGATGTGTGAGAGTGCTTTTATTTTTTAGGTAGGTTATATTGATCTCTAATGTCTAACTCAATTCGGTTTATCCCATTTCAAGCCAAAGACTACACATTTCAGGGAATTGGGATGCCCTAATGGAAGTATGTGATTTTTAAAATTATCTAATACTGTTAAAAAAAATAGGGGAAAAGAAAAATAGGAGTGATGATATCTGGGGATTTTCAGACTTCAAGCTATGACTGTGAGAGAGGAAGCTATGACATGAAAAGGGTGGATTCCAAAATTAAAAAAAAAGCAAAGGTTTACAATATTTTGAAAGTGTTATAAAAGCGTACTGGCACAAACCATCTCAGAATAATGATCCAGTAACAAACTAACTACTTAATTCTCCAAGTTTTTAGTAAAATTTATGTGAAACACCTTTAATAGAAGCATATTCCTGCTTAACAAGGAAATCAGTGAAGAAACTGTTTTGCTTTCCATGTATCTTTTTTGAATCAAAAGTATTGTGTTAGACAAGCAGAGTCCTTATAGAGACCCGAGTGAAGCCCATGTAGAGGGATTACTGAATTTCCCTAAAATTTGTCTCTATAATGTCTGAATGAAACAGGCAGAAGTGGTGATATTTGCACATTAAGGAGGAATGTTTGCTCAGGAGTCAAAAGTATTAAGATTAGAACCAAGATTCCGAGTCCCTTTGTAACGGACCATGTGAAAAATGCCGTTAATTGTATCTCCCTTACGTTTTGAGCATCTTATGAGATAGGATAGTAGGTATATCGGTTAAGTTCAGTACTAGTTTGTAATAAATGAGTGATTCCCTTCTCATTCCCGCTTATCACATCTCACTTCACTGCAACTGATTTATTAATCACTATTCAAAACAGTTCTTTTAGAGCAGCGTTTCTTAACGTTTTTCTGTGGACCAAGACATTTTATAAATCTGACCAAAGGTACAGACATTTCAGAAGAAAAACTGGCACACGTGCACTCAAAATTTTGCAGTCAAATTCATAAAGCTCTGGTTAACAAACTGTGTAGCCACATAAATGTTTTATTGAATGGCCCTATTTATATTAAGCTAATTACATTGGTTTGATGTAATTGGTATGTGAAATTAAGAGTATTTTAAAATGTTAAAACCAAGAGCAAGTGAATATGGGTCACATGCTCACACAAAATGAAACAAAGCAGAATGTTTGAGTGGACATTCTCAGGAGACCTGTTCAGCAGAAGGACACAGTGTTAGATGTAATTTGTTTATTGACAATCTCCAGCGATGGTGCAGTGAACCAGCGAACACCACAAAAGTAATGAATCCTTTCCTTTTTTTAGTAATTATATTTGAACAGTTCAAATTAACCTGTGGTTTGAGGCTACTGCTTGGGTGAACTAATTCGCTGATGTAATGACTTTTCTCATTTTTGCTCCAATGATTTAGGTAAGAATAGAAGGGAAGCAAAAATGCGGAGCTGTACATTTATATTTTAGTGGGAAAAAATGTGCTGCTTTCTGCAAATCACATTCAAAGACTATCTCCAGCTGATCTAAGGTAGGACATGGTAGTTAACATGTCAAACCCGAGAAACAAACAAAATTTCTGCCACGCTATGCAGTGGTACTGTGAACAAGACAAACTGAATTGAAAGGGATGGACAGTTTGAAAAACTATTATAAAGATTCACCAGTCTTTTCAAACAACAGGCTGCTGTTTGGTGGGCTATCACTGCTCATTAGCGCTTGAAATCTGTGTTCGGAGGCCTGCTGCTCATTCTGAAGCTGAGGATGGTGATACCGTGCTGGCATTATTTGGGCTATTATTTCTAAATAATGCTGTATCATTACCTCTGTGTCCCTGACATAATTACCTATAGATATTCAATAATGAGACTCAAAGAACAATCTCAGGGGTGTTAGCAAGATTTTATATCATTTCTGACATTTCCTTTTATATAGATGACAATAAATAATTAGTGGGAAAAGTAAACACACTTAATAAGAATGCTTGAATTATTATGTGGTTTCTACAATAATGAAAATTTTGTAAAGTGTTTTTCATATTATATATTTGTAAACAACTTAGACTTTTCCCATAAATTCTGTTTTTTGAAATTGAAAAGGTAACCATTGCATTCTTTGAAAAGGGATCAGCCAACGTTGATAGCAGCATCTGGGTTTAATGGCCCATCAGTGACTCGGCACGTGTGCAAAAATAACATTGCGCGTTATAACTTTCTGCCTTCCTTATAATATAGGGAAGCAGTGTAGTATATGGTCTGATTAGTTAGTTTGATGTCTTGTATCATTAGCTTGGTGTGAGTAGGGATGTGTTCCTAATTATGCCTCACTTTCTTGATCTGTAAAATGGGGTTAGTGATTATAATTCCTACCTCATAGATTGCAAAGAGGATTAAATGACACAATTAATGTGAAGTCTTTACCCAGTGACTGGTACCTGGACAACATAGCTCACATTAAATGTCAGGTATTATAATAATAATTATTATTATGCGGAGAAAAGTATTTTATGATAAAAGACAACTTGTTATAGAATACATAGAGACTCTTGTTTCCAGAATGAAGAAAATGACATATATCCCTTTGAAATAATCCTGCATCCCAATGTTTCAGATTTTCTTGAACTCTGATATATGCCATACCTGTTAAAATGCTCCTCACCTGATAGCCTCGTCAACAGAAGCATCCTGTTGCTATTATGTCTCTCTTCACCGTGTCTGTGAAGGCAGCTCTGCAAAAGCGTATTTTCTTTAATTCCTTTATTAAAGCTCTTAGTGAGCGTCTTGCATATGGAAAGGCTTCAGTGAGGATAATGAGGGAGGCTGAAGAGGGCAGTGTACCAGACGGGAGAGGCAGTGAGTCGAGTTCTTCGGGGATTATAAAACAGGAACAATTGTTAAGTTCTGGGTTTATTAAAAAAAAATAGCAAAGAACATAAACCTTTGTGTTACCTACACTGAGGTTCTTTAAAGGCCCTGCCTCTGTCGGCTTGATGGGGGCTGAGGACTAGTTATGATGGTTTCCAGGAAACCTACTCTCCAGTAAGAAAAACTGTTCTCGAAATTCTACCAAAGAAATATTATACTATTATAGACATAGAATACCTTCTAATTTCTAACAGAGAAGGTAGAGTATATCAAATATCTAACTTTTATCTTCCAAATTAAATTATATAGAAAGGTAAGTAAATCTGTGATTGTATTTATCCATGAAGTGAAGCTTGTACAAAACCCTTATTGTAGCAACTGATTCTTTTATCAAGTAGCATAGAACATGACTGGTCTTCAAGAAGCAGAAAAGGTGATCATTAATAAAAATTGACAGTGTCTCCCCTAGAGCAGTCTAAAAATGCAAAACTTTATCTGTAGTGTGCAGCTGGATCAAATTGTCCTTTCGTTAAGTTCTTTATAAAATGGTCCATTCCTGTGAGATCTTTCCTTTAAAAAAGAACTATTATTAGTAAAAGTGTATTATAGTGAGAAAATGTTGTAGCTTTCCCAACATTTTACATTTGAAACATATAATAAAAGCATCAGATTTCAGCACTGCTCCCCATCTTCAAATAAGGATATTTTCACTTATTTGATACTTCATTATTTTTTAGAATGAAACTACTGTCCTTCAAAATTCAAATATTTTTACATTGAGTGTATATTTGTCAGCTTTCCATATAGTATTTCAAGATAGTTTGGTCAAAAGCACCTTTAAAAATAAATGATCGAGTCATAGCTGATAGTAATTTAATATATGTAATTACATTTAATTTAAAATTTTATTAGAGTGACTATTATGTATACCTTTCTTTAATCTTGTATTATTTTCTGAAGACATTTTCCATCTTATTTAAGACTTTCAAAATGCTAAACACATTTTTTAAAAAGCTGTAAGTAAAAGTTCAGTTTTTAAATGTTCGATATGTTTTAATTATTTGATCTTTTAAGTCTTTTTGTCTTTCACTCAAAAAAATTATTAGCTTTAGATACAACATAATTTTATAAAAAGCTTATGTATCTTAGCATTATAACACTTACGAAAGATGAATTATGAATTGTTAGCTTTAAGAAAATGGCAAACTGAAGCTTACATAAACTACAGAATGGATCTATTTTGATCACAAATGTCACGTAAATGTTTATAAATAGAATTTTGGGTAAGAATGAAGAAGAATTAGAAATAAAGTCCAACAGCAGATTAGACTTTGTCCAATAAAATGTTTGTATACGTCTGTATCACGTATGTTTATGACTTGAATTTTAAGTGAAGGCTAAAACAGTTTCATTTGAAAGTCTAAATTTAACTGATCATTACTACCAGTTAATTTTAAGGCCCCTTCTTATAAAAACGTAGTGATCTTTACAGGTATTTGTGAACTCAAGAAATGACAATAGTCCTAACTATGTACTCAGATGTGAATAATATCGCACTTCTCAATTGAGTTAAAACTCTGAAATGATGCTTCCTCCAGACAGGGTCCCTGCATAAAAGAAAGTTTCACTTCAATAAGGATGAGCTAAGAAGGGAATAAATAAAGGATGCTGAAGCAAAGATTAGCGATGTTGATGAGTAATTATTCTTTAGGTTGGCCAGTGTTGTTAGAAGTCCAAGGAGAGTTGGAGGCCTGGGAGAGAGCACGTCTGGAGGGGGTATTATAGTTGTAGAGGGGTGGAAAGAGTTGGTGCAGAAGACAGGCTGGGTGAGTGTGGTCAGCACCTCAAAGTGAGCTTCTCCTTGAACTTCATGCCCTGGGTTCCTTGCTTGCCTCACCAGTGCCAGCCTAGTGAATACCTTAAAGCAGTGGTTCTCAACCTTCCTAAAGCCTGAACCCTTTAATACAGTTTCTGTGGGTTGCAACCCACGGGTTGAGAACCGCTGCCTTAAAGTCTCTGTCCTTTTCCTGAAGCTTTCCTCAGATCGTCCTTATTCAGATGGAAGCCAGTTGGCAAACAAGACACAGTCCAGAGGGTCAGTCTCCTGAGGTGCCGAGCAAGACACAGTGGATTAAAGGAGGTGTGCTCAAATTATCTTGTATACAGGCAGAAAGAAAAGGCGGTGAAAAGGGCATGCTAACTCAGTCCTGCTCCTTTGAATACATTCACTTTGACATTCCTTCAAATTATATGACTTGGAAATATCTGTGCACATTACTGAAAACTGTTGTATATCACGCTTCAAATTAAATATATCAGTGTCTCTTTTTCTGGATTAGAAACAGATAGCATTTCTTCATTGGAAACCATCAGTCCTCTGCTTACTCCTTGATTGATTTCCTTGTTCCTTCTATATTTATCCTACACTGTCACAGGCATATTTATTGGTGCATAGAAATTGGTAGAAAGCTGCAAGGGGTCTGTAAAATCTATCTGACCTTCTCTGATGCTTCAGTCTCGATAGAGTCTGATCATAGTATGAATCCCAGTCATCCTGGGGGTGTTCACTATGATTGCTAACACAACAGCTTAAATTTGTAAAGTTCCTCACACAGGGCTGTTTCACCTTCTGAGCACTCAAAGAAAAGATAGCTAGCGATTGAGTTGTATTGGCAAACGGTTATGGAAGAAGTTCTTACAGATTGTCAACAGAGTTCATTTGGTCCTAGATTCATCTAATTGAGATGGCCTCAAAAAATAAATTAAAAAAGAAACAAAGAAAATGTTAAGAATTGACTGCATGAATCTGGCTTTCATGAGTGGGTGGCAAAAATTTTATTGCTAATCAGTGGAAGTTGTATGTTCTCTGCCCTCTGGCCAAAATTCATGTACTTGTCCTGATTAGAAAATACCACACAACCTTCAAGGATGTCCAACCTGTGGCCCACGGGTTGCATACAGATCGTTTGAGGACTATTTTTCCTATCTGTGATGTCAGATATCGCAAAACATGTACATGGACCTTTTATTTTTCTCATCAACTTTCATTACTATTTTTGCAATTTAATGTGTGGGCCCAAGACAACTCTTACGCTGCCAATGTGCAGTAGAAAAGAAAAGAGGTTGTACATCCCCGAATCAAGTCTGATTTGCCTATCTCAAAGTAATACAGCTGTCATTAACTGTGCAGCTCCTAAGTACTGGTTACTTCATGTATATTAATGCTCCTCCCTTCATCGTAGGATCACAGCGTACACAAAGATTAAGCGACTTGCACAGTGCCGTAAAACTAGTAAGCAACAGAACAGAGGTTTGAGCTCAGATGTACCTGATTCTAAAACTCACGTTCCTTCCACTGAATCATGATGTTGTAATAGACAATGCTACGTATGTGTACGCACATGCGTGTGTGTGGGAAGAGTCAGTGTACATATGCATTTATTGTAATTTGGAACAGGTAATATAGTCAGTGAAAATCCTGTCACTTTAACTTTAAAATTTTCAATTGAATATCTGTTATTTGGATGCTCAGGGATTTCACTACATTTGTGTGATCAACCGATAGGTCTTTTCATTTGGGGGTCTGTGTAATGGTATAAGTCACATTTCTAAGGTGCTGATTTGTTTCTTATGGATGTTTTGGGTAACTTTTTGTTAGGTATAGATTGATATTTAAAAGAGTTTTATTATGTAAATAGCTATTTTTAAAAAGCAAGAAGTCACCCATGCATTGAGGACATCAATATATCAGACTTTTAATTGACAACTTGCAAGACCTGCTTGTGATTTATAGCTCGATTACAAACTCACTTTTCCTGTTCTGCCAATGGAATTGGCAATATTTTTTCAGTCCAGATGGTGCATTAGCCTTGGCCAGCTGGTTCTCCCCATGCTGCCTCATCACAGGACCATACAGCAAATATTGCCACGTATGACCCAGTTCAGTAGGTAACGTGGCAAAGGCTTCATGCTTGGCTTTGCCCTCAGGGCATATGGAAGTGAACCTGAATGAGATTGAAGCAGCCAAGATTTTACACTTTACCAAGGCCCCTACAGTCATTCACTTTCCTGACTTCACTTCAGAAGCTGTTTACAGAGCAGGCACATAGGACTGTGTTATTTGTATGTAACTTGTTTTAAAATTTCGTTTTGGCATACTATCTTTAATTTTCATATTTTAGTCATTTTGTTTTAAAACAACTAGATAGTATTAAATGTTTTAGAATTTTAAAAAGGTATGCTTTTAAAAAAATCCTAAGTACAACTTTGGTACAACTCAGTTATAAAAGGAGTTGTTTCTGCAAATTTCACTGATACAACTTTCAGTGGGGTGTAGACAATATCTAGTAGTATTATACTTTACAAGTTGAAATAAATTTTTGTATATATAATTTAGATATAATAATTACTATAATTCTAAGATTTAAGATTATGAATGAAATCCGAGAAAGTGAGATGGAAAACAAAAATTCTTATTTACTGTGAAAAAAGTCTTTCTTTGAATAAATTTTACATTACTTAGGTAAAAATAGAGACACCAATTCTAGACTTTCATGAACTTTTAGTTTTCTCCCTAATAATAGTTTTCTTTTGAAAATAAAATATACAGATAATCCATAAAATGTTTTGCATGTTAGATACACCTACATAGTTTTTCCATTAGGTTGAATTGAGCAATAAAACTTTGTATTTTGTTCAATCTTTATATATTTGAAGTGGCAAAATATAAGTAGAATACAAATTATATCTTCAAAAACTTTAGTTTTGTCTATTTAGTCATATAATGCTACAGGGATGGCGACTGTATTACTTGGTAAGTTTAGCACTATTTAAGAAAAGGTCAAAGTGTCTACCAATTTATACAACTTTTCACTGACTTTTCTTCTATTCATTATATAGTACTATAACCCATAATCCCATTGCATTAATGGTCACTGAAAGCTTCAGCAGTCTAACCTGTTTAATATTCTGTACTTTTAATTAAATACAAATGTTTTCCTCTTATACAATTGACTTTGCATTTGACATAATTTTTTTGTTCAGATAACTTTGAGTCTAAGCTAATTTGAGTAGGGATATTAAGGCTTACTGATAATATCATTACTTTTTAAATCTATGATTATATCACCAAATATTTATACTAGAAATTAATTCAAAATTAATATTAATTTTGACAATTAGCAGAGGTAGAGTGTTGAGAGGTCATCAAATTAGTGGTAAAAGTTAAATTCAAGTTACATTAATGCCATTACTAAATTCTGATTTTAAGCAAACTGTTTCTCTTTTCTGAACCTCATTCTTTGTTTACAAAATGGAAAATTTGGAGAAGATGCTTCCCACATTTCTTCCATTTATATAATAAAATAAAAGGGTGATACTGAATTATACTTTAAAAAGTATATACACAAATGTTTAAGTCAGAGGCCTTTTTGGCAGATGGAAATCCTAAGTAGAAGTCAAACGAGATGTCTGGTAATTGACAGAGTTTGATTTTCTGAATTAAACAGTATTTCAGATTTTCAGACAAAAGGAAAAGTTTCCTTTTTTAGAAATTTAATTCCAGGATTACCACCAAGTATGTGAAGAATTGTAGTCAGTTAACCCTGGGTCTTTCGTCTGTAAAGCAGATGCAATCTGTTATGATGAATAGTGTCATGATGAATTGTTGTCAGTCCACAAACTACAAACTATTCTCATTTTTTCCTAATATTTTTCCTTCACTACACTTGTTCTGAAAAATACTCAAAATACCCTTGAAAAATAATTACATATCATACAGGCATATAAGTTGTTATAAGGAGACTACCTATCAGGAATTTGCTATGTAATCTGTTAAATCTGATTTCTCTAAGTATTCAAGTTAAATTAGTGTATAGTTATAGAAATATCCAGACTTTTTAACTCCGAAAAAACCCCACTGATCTGTATGTTAATTAAATGATTATGTTTGCTTGCTTTGTATCCAGCATGGTGCTGCAGACTACATCTCATTAATTGACCTCTGTACTGTAAAGAAGGAAGAAAATATGTATATGTACTGAGATAATGTTTGAAAGAACAAACTGAATGGCACTTGTCATGCAACTACACATTTAAAGCCTATTTTGTCGTCTTTGCACAACTTGGTGTAATTTACCATCAACAATGAAATTATCATTGTTCACTTTACATTTTAAAACATCCAATAAAAAGCCATTTAAAAATACATGTTAGGATTATGCCAAAGCTGATTAAAATGTATTCAAGACTATTATACTCATAAATGATCCTTAGCATCATTTGTACGTCTATTTTGTTAGTTAGCATAATCTACAGGAAGTTTTGTTGCCATTAGCTGTGTGAATGCTATTTCAATCTTAAAAATACTGGAGCAGATATGGGTGTTATGAACCGACCTTCATGTATTCATGTGTAAATGGCTGAAGCAAGGCTTTTTCTTTTAGTAATTTGCCTACTTTACTGGGCAGTGCGGGTTGGTAGAGGTGATACTTGGAAGAAGTAGCCTTGGAAAATACATATAGGTGTAGAAATAGTCGCCTTTTCTCTGGAGTCTCTTACAACTTTCAGTTGGGTTAGATAAATATTTTATACACACTGAAACTCACACACAGTCAGTGGTTGTGTTTTCAATCTTGTTCCATTAAACTGTATGATCCATGAGAACAGACATATGTTTTTCTTTTGTGTGTGTGTTTATACTGCCTAGGTGTTTATACTACCTATGACAAGTTCAGTAGTTGTTACAGTGAACAGGATGTCACTGATAATCCTCTTTTTTCAACATAATTAGTCCTGTACGTAACTTTACTCTTCCCACGTACACAAAGGAAATATAGCCTAGTCTATGATGTGTGACTGATAATGATTTTGGCCTGTCGTTGTGGAAGAAGCATCTCACTAGAAAATGAGAGATCTTGCCTTATTGAAACCCTTCAGCTAATGACTATGTGTCCGTAGAGCACCTTTTCCCAGTGTGGGGAATCTTACTGCTGTTAAACAAAAGAGGGGATTTCTAGGATTACTTCCCACTGAAAGTCTGAGTCTAGAATTTTTAATTTACGTTCTGAATTTTAAATTTGCATTTCTTTCCATAAATATTTATATAGTAAAGATGGCTACACACATACAAAACAATATTGTGTACTGGAATACACATAGACATTCTGCATCCACCGAAGAATAGCTGGACGGGGATGGTCAGACGTGATGTAAAATGGTGGCTTTTGCATTGAAAAAGAAGGAAACAAGGCCACATACGGATTTCAGAATGAATTTTGTTTTATTCAGCTCTGTCCTGCCGTTTGTAAAAATCTAAAACTACCCACGTGACTTGCATATGTAAAAAAATAATAAGAATAAAAAGGCTGAAACGTAAATTTAGTGCTGGAGAAATAGGTATTTGTTATAATGCTATTTAAATTTTCTAAAAAAGAATTACTAATTTTGCTATAAGAACTAGTTCTTAAATTTATATATGACATTTCTGTAGTAAAGCATTTGGCATGTGCTTCAGGGAGAGGGAATGTTTAGCGCATCTCTTTGTATCACCTTTTTGTAAGGCTGAAGGATCCAGTCTCATTTTACTCTTCTACAAAGTTGTATGATAGAGAATCTAAATAACTTTTCAGACATAGATTTTAGGATGACATAATTTGAAGACAGTCTGTGCAATTAATTTTTTGTTGTTTTTTTCAAAATAATACTGCTTGGAATAATGAGGGAACAGAGAAATTCCTATAATATTGTTACTTCCTCTCTTCCTTAAAACTTTGTTAATAGTTAAATCCTTAGCCTAGTAACTACCCTTGTAGTAAACTAAATTCTGCCCTCAGATACCCATACAGAATTCCCATTGGACCCAATCCTGCTATTCTCCTTCAGGCAAAAACTCCCTTTGAGTTTAAACAGTCTCACTCGGGTACTATATTAATAGGCATCGCAGATACACAAAGACAGTACAGGGAAGTTTGCTTGTATGAGCATGGCTGACTCTGAATCTTGAGGTATTGCAACGAGTAATCTATACAGGGGTTTATGCAGTTGTAAAGTCTCCATCAAATATTTATTAACTCAGAATTTCTCATGAGTCATTTCAAATGTGCTGCATGTAACTTCCATTTGTGAAAATAACTGTCAAGTATCCAAAGATAGTCTAGGTATCAGAGTTTAAGAATCCAGACATACCCTACTTAGAAAGAATATCATCTACCAGGTTATTAGAATAAACAAGTGAATACAGATTTCAAAATCACTAAACTCATTAAAAAAGAGAAAGAAGAAGAAGAAAAACCTCGGCCTTTCAAACTGACATTGGTGGAAAGCAGCATTTCAAAGTACCCTCATTTCATTTCTGACGCACGATGAGGTCCGCAGCCAGGGCTGGCCGTAAGGAACTTAGGAGTAGGTTGTTCATCTTCTGTGTCTTTCCTTCCTGGTATTCCGCTCAGCCCCGTCCGGAGGCTCTTCTTTCTTACACTGGCCTTGGGTTGCCCAAGGCTTTCAGCTTAGAGTAGCTCAGAAAGGCTCCAGCTCTGCATCCTTCCCCGTACTCAAGCCTTTTTTCTGTTTACCTTCTTATATAATATCTACATTTAGAAAAAAGTTCTTCCATTCGACTGTTATCCCCTGTACCTTTAAATGATAACCCATTCCAGTGTGGATGATCGTGGCCCGTGTGAACTAGAGGAATCAAAGGGGTTTTTCTGGCTTACAAAATGGGAAGTCCAGGAGAGGACTTCAGACGTGTTAAAGTCTTAAGAGCACATTGGTAACAGCGCTGAGACCGTGTCGTCAGGACACCGTCTCCCTGTCTTAAAATCTCAGCTCTGGTTTCCCGCTTTTGGCTTTTCTTGAATTGTTACAAAAGGGTCTAAAAGTGGTTCTTATCTCATTTTATCCTCACAGTTGTGCTTTTATTGCAAAAAGCATATACTTGTCCAATAACTTTTATCATTCTGAATAGAGAAATAAGGCGATCTCCTTGACAAAGGATAAATCAATGATTAGTCTTGTTATGGGTAGTCTTGATCGGTTCATAAGAATTCCTTGGAACAGGGTTTCTTTAAAAAATGAAAATTTTTGTAAATAGAAGGGTTGGGGACAAAAAGCTTATTGAAGAGGCAAAACTATGGCTGTCAACGATCCTGACAGTCCTTACCAGAACTTGTCTGTGGGTTTTTGTCTACATTCTCAACCTTCTCTCTTTGGGGACTTGGGGTGGTTTGCCATTGAAAACCTGCTGCCTGTTGCAGTTGATGGCGTGCATTAAAAAGGCAAAAAATACTTGTTTATGTGATCATCTCATTTAATCTTGACACCTTAAAAAGGTATTTTATCCATTTTTGAAGAAAAAACTGAGGGTCAGAGGTTATAGAACCTATTTACAGTTATGTAGATGATATTTTGTGATCCAGTGCCATTATACTGGAGTTTTAAAAAGTGTTACTGAAGTTACTTTTGTAAATGTTATAGGTAGTAAAAAACTTCTGTGGATCTAGGAACCTTTACACGTTTGCTGACTTTTGAATTCCTTCATTATACCTATTGCCAGTCATTTAGGTTTCTTCTGGGCCTACTTAAATATTTATACAGCTTTTACAAATAATTTCCTTCTGAAGTTAGTTATGCTTCATAAGAACAATGTTAATATTTTGCAAATTTTTAATAAACTAAAAGAACCAAGATAATAGTACTCAATTTCCTGTTTTGGAAACAGGTAATCTTAAATTAACATGTGCCTCTCTCTTTGAAATCTTTGTCTCAATTGGATTTGAGATGATCATCAAGGGACACACCAGAGAACTCATGGAGGCCAATAGGACTTAGCTGAATATATCAGAGATGAATAAAAATTGCCTTAATAGTCTATAAGGGCAGGAAGATAAACAATCATATTAAAATCATGCCTATAATTGCTAACCAAGCTATGGACCCAAATGAAACAATATGTAGAAAGAAGTAAGATAATTCTGTGTATTTTTGTAGTCTGGGTAGTCAAGATTTTAGCATTATGTAATCTCTACTTGAAAGTCAAGCTGCATATTATAAATATTAGTGGACATCGATGAAAATTCTTACTTTATACTCTATTTCTGATACTCAATTGTTCTGAAATGTTTCCTCCTCTGAAAATAATGTACACTATTTGGTTTCACAACTTGATTGGCTTTATTGCTAATTACAGTGAACTGAATATCTGTTAATAAATATTCCCTTTCCATTCCATATATTTGTCATCGTCATTTCATGATAATTTAGGTTTTTCAGGCAGATTTACTCCCTAACCAGTACTTGGGACCATACCCACTTTTATTCCTACTCAGATAACTGTGTTTTAACATCTGAACTATTACTCTGTTCTATCTTTTGGATTTTGTGGTCATGGCAAAAAAGCTGTGTGAAGTTATTAACAATTTTGGCTACGATATCTCTTGGAATGTTTGTTGTCCTTAGGGACTCACAGCAGGCAAAAAAATCACGGTCCCCTCCAGCAACCTGTGCTTTTCTGAAATATTGGCTTTGACAAGCCTGCAGGGGTGAGAAATAATTTTTTGTGTGAGGGTTTGCACTTCATGGATGTCTTTCTGAGTTTATTACCAGGAGGAAATGGAAAGAGAGCCATTCTCACCTTTCCCTTCAACCACATGATTATATGACTGTGGTACTGAACAAATCACTCAGCTTTGGGGAGCTACTATGCTCAGCAATCACTTGGAAACTGACTCCTGGCGCTAACCTGATTGAGCTTATTGATATAAATATCAGTAGCCCTGATAATTGGTCATCTTGTCTTTCCAAACTCTCTTGTAAGAGACCTCGGTGATCTCTTACATCTTGTTTTTTGTTTGTTTGTTTGTTTTAGGCTATCAAATCACATTGAAGTTGTAAGAGGAACCTGTTGGCCTCTGATGTCAATATCGTCTTGCCATTTGGTGGACTGTATGTCAGGATGCTATGCCTCCTCTCCAGAAAACTCATCACAAAATACTGAGACTGACTGGAATTTGCTCATTTGTTTAATATTTGTGAAGAGCTCTTTCCAGGAGATTCTGCCAGCCATCCTGTTACATGTAAACACCGTTATACAGCCTTTCAAAAATAATGTGGTCTGGTCATAAAGGGGAAAATAAAATAGTTAAAGGGAATAATTATATCCTTAAGATATATTTAGTGACAAATAAATATTTTTTCCAGAAAACATTCAGCAAGCAAATGATATTTATTGATGTCATACTACAGAATACGTGGATACAGGCTGAAAGATAATCAAACACCCTGTCAGATATTTTGAAAATATCTAAGCTAAGCTTAAAGCAGACAGAATATTTGAAGTAGATCACAAATTGAAATGCCCCAGAAATCTTTCATCAATTGGGCCTTATGTTCACTCTTGTAATAAAGAGGCTTTTGGAGTTTATATGCTACAGTCTAATAGGTGACTGCTTAATGGGATTTACATTCACTCAAACAAAATTAGGCTGGTAAAAGACAATGCAACATGCTGTAATGTAAATGGGACTGACGGCAGAATTAAATGTTTGTGGAAACAGGGCAGCAGATCTATCAAGAGCTAATTAGACAGAGAGTTCAGAGGCAGGCTTGGGAGTAAATAGTATCAACAAAGAAAGAAGGAGGGCAAGAATGGGGGGAAAAAAGATCTTTTGTGCCGGGAAAGAAAAGGAACTGTACAAAAGTGATTTAATTAGAAACCCAGATGGAGTTTCTCCCATGAGAAAAACTTAAGTTCTTATCTGAACCTGTTTGATAATATTACATTGAATTAAAAACTTTGATAAATTATTGTGCCCCTCTAAGAAGTTCTTTGTTGTGCTTGACTTTAATAGAGTTCTCTTGACATGGTAAGTTTTTCTAGCTGAGTTCACTGTCCCCAGAAAAATTTTTTTGGAAGTTTATTTTCAAAGTCCTAACAGAAGGAATAACACTGAGTTTTGCCAAAATTTAGAGAGTTTGGGGCTTTAGGAAAGAGAAAGGAGGAAAGTGCCAATAAATATAATGACAAAGGATAACAATTTCTGATTCATTTTAATTAGCAAGTAAAAAACATTATTATTTTTTAAAAATTCAATTTATTTTAACTGCTCACAGCAGTATTTCACTATAGTAATTGTTTTTCAGCTGAGCCATTGTATATGGAAAGGGATTTAGGCCTTGGTATCACGAAGAAACCATTCTGAGAAATAAATCAGGATCTGTATGCTTGATATTCAAAGTAGTAAGGCCTGATTACTTGATTCACTTTCTTTTTTTTTTTAACCTCAAATTCAGTATTTAAACCAGCATTGCATGAATCATTTTCCATTAAAAGATAATTTAGTGAATATTTTAGGGTTTAAAATTGTTTTCACAGATTATAAGGGACGATATACATCTCGTTTTACATGAAACCAAAAGCAAATCAGATACATTTCAGGATGTTTGCATTCTGCTAAGAATACACTTTAATTACAATAATCCTTTCACTTTGTTGAGAATTCCAATCTACTTCACAGGGCTATTGTAAAGACAAAGTGTGTGAATATGAGTGTAAGTGCTTCCAAAATGGTGGAGTATTGTACATATTAAGAGATACCATCACAGAGGCTTCATGAGAGACGGTTGCTATGCTGACAGGCCTACGGGCTTTTAAATGGCAAGTGTTATGCTGTGTAATGAAATCCAACAGTTCAAGTCAGACTGATTGCTTTTCTGCCTCCCGTACTACGCAAACAAAGAATTGTTCTGTGGATATGTTCTAGATTGTTTGTGGTTTAGTTAATCCGTGAAATCCATGGTCTGTGTTGCTGTCAGCAATTAATGCCCTGAGATTACTTTATTCTTTAATGAAAAGATCAGTAAGATTAGAATTGTTTTGTCTCTGCCATGGAAATAGACTGGGTACGAATGCCTAGTTTCTCTTGGTGGAGTTCCAATCTGTCTCTGACCCAAAAATATAGGTGGCATTTGGCAATTTGTGTGCCCACTGGTGACAAAAACATCCATCTTGCCTGTTTTTAAAAGGGAGAAACTGGATTGGGTCAGTTTTCCAAGAGGTGCATTTTGCTTCTAAACATTCTAAACATGTAAGGCAGCATCCTCTTACTTCTAGTGTTATTTTCAAAGTTTCCTAAACTTGGCTAATTACCATAGTCACCTGGGGGGAGCCACTTAAAAATACAAATTCTCAGTCACTTTCCCTGGAGATTCTGATTCAGTGGGTCTGGGGCAAAGCCAGAAAATTTCAAGTGACTCTAATGGTTAAGGAAGTTAGCCAAGTTGGAAAACACTCATGGAGCAGAATAAAATATATCCCATTACTTTCTTCTGTAACAAATAACACATATATCATTTATCCTTATTTGCCTTGAAGTGTTTTTGAAATAAATGTGAATAGGCTCAAGGTCACTGGGTCATTTCATACCAGTCACATAATCAAACAGAGCTTGGGTCCTTCCATAATAAATTACGGCATTAACACCTGAGCTACCTCACGAGCTGTTGTGATGAGTAAACATTGAAATTGGAAAGTGTTTTCAAGAGTTCAAAGACTAACATAGCCTGATTGTTCATGTATTAACCCCTCGGAAGCTTGGATTTTACTCCCAGCTCTTTTGAGAAGCCACTTCATAACCAAGTTTATAATCACCTCAGCTTTCTGAAAATTTTTTTCCCCTTACTTATAAAATGAGGGAATTGGAAAAATTAATTCCTGTGGTGCCCGCCAGGTTAATCTTTTCCATGGGCAGCATTGGGTTATGTGACAAAGTCCAGATGGTAGAATAGTCCACGTCATGGTTATTTAGTGACCATCAGCGAACATGATGCTGACCCGAGAGCTTGGGCCTTCTCTCAAATACAACTTCTAAATGGTCAAATTGTTCACTGCGGTGTTGGGCATAACATCAAATGATTTTTAATATCGTTTTACACTCAGACACACAATGCATAGGATATGTTGTTCTTTTTTCTTTTCTTTTATAAATTCACTGTGCACTCAATGGCATAGGTTTTACAGTGTGGGTTAGACAATGGATTTAAATAACAGCAATTGCAGCACATTGAAACAGAGTAGTGCAAATTACCCTCCTTGCTAATTTGAAAGATAAATAGTCCTAAAAATCGCACAATGTCACATATATAAGCAGAGAATTTAAGTGAATAGAAAGATACTGTTTGGTAAAGGTTGAAAAAAATACTTACTTAAGCTCCATGGTATTTAATGAACCACGTAATGTGCCATAGAGACTTCAGGGTTTTAAATGCAGAAAATTTCTAGAAATAATACACTTCAGCTGTTTAAATGTCCTCCTTGAAAGGAGAAAGGAAGATAGGAAGATCTGAAAGAAACCAGAATGACTCCGATGGCTGGAATGCAGACAGCGAAAGCAAGAGATGTAGATGAAATCTATAAGGCTGACTGCTACAAATAATATTTTAAATGCACATTCACGGAGGAATTAACTATTACAGGAATGATTTCCATTTCCCAAATACCTGTATTGACTGGGTGTAGCTTTTAGTTGAATGGAAGCCTTAGTCTTATAAAATTTTATATCTTCAGAGAAAACATTTTATTCATTTCACACTTTCAGAATTATACACTAAATCCTACAGTATCTCACTATTACATTTTACAAATAAAGTAATTCAAATAGTGCTTTAAATGTTTTGGAAAGAAGGACACAGATTCATTAGGATCTGTTAAAGAAAACCTGTTAAAATTATATTTATGAAACAAGTGAACTCATTAGAATAGAGAGACAATTGAGATCTATGACACTTTATTTTTTAAATTTCAGATTAATGTGAGGGTACAATGAGGTTGTAATGTTAGCATGTGTTAGTTGGAGTCCCGGTGGCGGTTGTGCCCTGCCCCCAGGAGGTGTGCCCATTACGTGGGAGCACACCCAGCCCTCTCTTTCATTCTCCCCCCGTCTTGAATTGAGTTTTTTCTCCTGTGTGGGCATGAATTAGAGCATCTCCTGGCTTCACATCAGCACCGAATTATTGGGCATCTAGTGGACCCCAGCCTGGGGCAGTGGCCAGCAAGGGAGAGGGCACTGAGAAAACAACGAAAGTGACACCAAACTTAGTGCATAGACCCAGAAGCCTGTTGGGGCACGCACTGTTCCTCGTGCCTGTGGGGGCAGCATGAGGACAATGCAGCCCTATCCTGTTTCCTGGATAAATGACAGAGTATACATGCCAGGATGCAGCCAGCAGTCAGCGGCCAACGTTACGAATGAAAGAGGGGAGATTCCAGCCTCCATGAAGGGTGGGCAAAGTATGAATGGGGACTTAGGGTGGTGGAACATCTGAGGTGGCCAGATAACGGTCCAAGTGGAAGAGAGATGAGGAAGAGCAAGTCTCTCCTCCTCAGACATCTCAGCCTCTCCAGCCTGGGCCACCAGTGGATGGGCTCAGCTGCCTGCACTGCTGACTTCCCCGTGCAGGGCTAGCCGCAGAGACGTTCCCTGATGGGGCATTTTACCCTGAGTTGGAAGGTCTGCGAGGAATTCAGCTTGTCCACCTCCCACACTGAATATCCAGTTAGGACATTGGATGCTGGCTTTTCCATTCTGAAGATCCTTTACTAAGAAGAATGTGTTTCATCTCCACCTGGGTTAATATCAAAGATTTAAAGTCTCTACCTTTTTTATAGCTGACTGGTATTCTGTGGTCTACAAATACCACAGTTTATTAATCTGTTCCTGGGTTGATGGGCATTAGGTTGTTTCCACACCTTGGCAATTGTAAATTGAGCTGAGGTAAATAATCTCGTGCAAATGTCCTCATGATGAAATGATAAAGTTATTCTTCTGGGTAGATGCCTAGTAATAGGATTGCAGGATCAAATGGAAGGTCTACTTTGAGTTTTTGGAGGATTCTCTATACTTCTTTCCAAAGAGGCTGTGTTGGTTTGCAGTCCACCAACAGTATAAAAGTGTTCCTTTCTCTCCACACCCGCACAGCATCTGCAGCTTTGGGGCTCTGTGATGTGGGCTGCTCTCACCGCGGTTAGGTGATATCTCGTTTGATGATTAGGGATGATGAGCACTTTTTCATATGTTTGTTAGCTAAATGTCTGTCTTTATCAGAGAAGGTCACGCACGAGGAAGCCACATACTTTCTCCCATCCTCAGTGTCTGATACATAAAAGAAAGATTTGAGGGGGAAATATTTCCAGGCCACCTTCCTACCCCCAGGTTGAATGGTCTCTAAGACTTCAGTCCATCTTTAGTTGAATTTTATTCAGAATGCTTTTACTCCACATTCTGCATATTTTTCTGCTATAGTTTGCTTCTTTCTATCAAATGATTCTATTGTTCCGGAATCTACTTCAGGAAGAATAAAGTTACCTGACTGTAACATTCTAGATGAAAAATACTGCTCAACCTCAGGAAAAAAATGTATAGAAGACACTGGGGGCATGTTTGGGAGCAACTGATTTTAAGTTTAAAAGGTGATTGGTGAAACTTTGGCCTAATTTATATGTAAAAAAATTAAGATGTAGGATATTGATTTTTTTACATACTTTGGATAAAACTATTTATGAATCACTTCATTCTTCATTAACCTTCCAGCAAGTCTTAAAGATTTTTGGCTTCTTTTTCTTAGACATTTATAGTGAATTAACTATTCCAAGGGGAGATTGTGTGCCCTGACCCAAGGCATTGAAAGATAAATGAAAGAATTGATTTTCACGTCTTACCTTAAAAATATGTTGGTTGCTATAGGAAAGAAAAAATTAATGAGCATGTTCTACTGCAAAAAATCGCTTATAAATCTACTACTGTATTTGTGAGAACAAACTGGATGGCTGGGTGTTCAAATTGTACACTCAGTTTATGTTGGCATCCTAGTGTGATCTAAGGTCTTATTTTATTTTTCACATAATTTATTTTCCATCTTGTGAGGGACCATTTTCAGGATCTTTGTTAAGAAAACTTCTTTACTTTGTAATTCAAACTCAGAGATCAAAATTACTCTAAATGTGGCTTGATCTTTGTTCAAAATGATTAAGTTCTGTTACAAGAAAGAATTATTCTCTAAAACTTACGTAATTACATTTCACTTTAACAATTAATCATTTTCAGCCTATATGCAAGGACTTTGTCCCTTTCCTAGATGAAAGTATTGCCCTTAATTTAGGTACTCTCTTTACAAATGAATGACCTATACCTTCATTAGGTCACAACTTAGTTTGTGAGAGAAAAATCTACATTTCAATATAATAAAAATGATCAAGTTTCACCAACTTTTTCAAAGAAAAGTTACATTGGCATATTTTCAAAGGGGTATGATCTCGCAGGTCCTTTGATTAACTAGAAGAGGAGCAAAGTTATATGAAATTAATCTGAAGACAAAGTAGAAAAATATTAATAGGATAAGGATGTAAAGAAATACAATGTGATGGTCACGTTATTGAAAAGTGGTTCCTAATGCTGGGAAACAGTGGGTCCTTGGCTTCTCATGAGAAAGAATTCAGGAGTGAACCAACAGAGGAAAGCAGAGGCAAATTTTATTTAGAGAACGTAGGAATCTACTCCACAGACATAGTAGAGTCTTTGGTTCTTTTGATTTTTGTAATTTAAGCAATGGCTTAATCATAAACTAAGCAGGGGAAGAATATTCATGTTAATTTTTATGACGGGTGATGCTTTTCTAGAACTGGGAAAGCTCTCTTTATATGGTCCCTCAAAGAACTGTCATGGTGTGCAGTGGGAGGGTATTTTTGATTTTGTTTTGTTTTGTTTTGTTTTTGCATGCTGATATAACACAACTAAGGTATAATGAGTTATAATGTCCAACAGTGGCCAGTTTCCTTGCTGTCTTGCTTTTGAACATCTTAACTTGTTCAGTCACCAGATCATGTTTTTGATCAGTGTGGTTAGGAGCCTTTCACTCTGTGAAGCAGTGCCTGGGCCAGTTTCCTACTGCAGACATATAATTCACTTTTGAATCATAATGAGAACTTATTTCTTTGATGATAATTATGATATAAATATGTCATATTTTTAAGAATAAAATAGCATTAAGTTACAGAATTATTAAATATGAACTATATCTCCCCTTTTATTGTCTTTCAGCATTCCCATTACAAACAGAAATCAGAAATATTCTGTTATTTGTATAAAAATCGGATCATTCCAATGAGTAAATTTCAATGGAGGTCTTATAGAGTTAGATAACATCAGCAACAGATATTATTGTTTTATTGACTTTTTAGCTCTGCAAAAGTTCTAGAAATCAAGAGAAATTCAAATCAAATGGAGACACTTAGTGTGGAGAAATTCTATTAATTCTCCTCTTCTACCCTCATGATTCATTATTTATAAAATATTAACCTAAAACTTAAGCATACTATGTTGCATTAAAAAGTATATAAATTTACATGAAATGAACATGATTTAATTACTCTGATATATTTTGTGTTAAAATTCTTCCTTACAAAGTTATGAAGCTTATAATCGACAACATACATATAAGGAAAACTGTCCCAAACTTTTGTGATCCTGAAAGTGCCATTAGGTGCTTGACCTCTGACACAGATCAAAATGGAGCTAATCCAATGTTATTAGTATTAATTTTCTGTGTGATAATGAATGTTAACTGGGATTTTAAAGTGACTACTTATAGTAGGAACTGAGGCAAGTCAAACCTTCTTTCAAATATTGCTGCATAGGTTTTATTAGTTTGGGCTATTTTTTTAAAAAGTAAAGATTGCTTTTCTACTTTGCAAAATCCTAGCTGCCAAATCTCCCTCAGTTAAATACGATAGTTTTAAGATATAACAAACAACTAGGATTTTTTGTGATCTACTGATTTCAGCTAATATGTGCTGTTACACAGAAAAGGTATCAGATAAGCAATGGTAAATGTACAAAACCTTTTCTGTGGTGGGGCTAAACTCCACTAGGTCCTCATGATCCAGCGTGGGTCTAAACTCTACTCCACTAGGTCCTCATGATCTACCGTGGGTCTAACTCTACTCCACTAGGTCCTCATGATCCAGCGTGGGTCTAAACTCTACTCCACTAGGTCCTCACGATCTACCGTGGGTCTAAACTCTACAGCTGTGTCTCTATTCCCTCTCACTGAAAAGACCATAAGGCTTTCATTGTGTACAGATAGAATTTTATCCATCCATCTCTGTTTAAGTAGAAGTATAAATTCAATTATGTTTGAGAAAGTTAGAAGGAAATCTTCAAATTGTCTGTTACCCCCAAATAAAATAAATGACCCTTGTGCTGACTAGTGGGCCCACGAATGGAAATAAAGTGTCACTTATATTATGGCAATTTCCACAGATTGCAGCTTACCAGAATTTTATGTGCTACATTTTACATGGAAGTAAAACCAAACTCAAAAAAACAGACCACTTTGTTTTCCTCTCATATTTCTTGTTGAAACATTTGAAGTACCCAAGTGACTGTTTTTGTCCTACACAGGCTAGTTATAGCTAATAACACTGTGGCAACTTCTGAAAAGAACTGAGATTTCCTTCAGTAAACAATCAAGAATGGATTATTGTGATGCTAATTTTATCATATTGAAGGCCCAGTGACATATCATTGTCCAATCTTTCAATTTGTTAGTACTGATAATGCAGTAGTTTAAAATAAGAAGTATAAGCCTTCTAAAATATAATCTGAAACATGGTAATTACTACTCTTTGGTTTACTAATTATCATAATAAGTACTCCTTTCATTCATCTGGTAAATGTTTCTGAGGCACCTTCCATGTCTTGTTCCAGTATTGAGTCTATGTCAGCATATAAGGGGAGTAAGAAAGACAGGAATTGGGACGGTGCCTGTGGCTCAAAGGAGTAGGGTGCCAGCCCCATATACTGAAGGTGGCAGGTTCAAACCCGGCACTGGCCAAAAACTGCAAAAAAAAAAGACAGGAATTGCAGAGTCTAGGCAGGAAAAAAAATTAGTAAGCACCCTGGCAATACAAAGATAGTTTCATATAGTGGTCAGTGGTTGTGATGGGTGGCCAAGGAATAGTGGTCTTCCTCTGTGGCTATGAGGCTATCTATGGTCTGAGCTGAGACCTAAAAAATAGGAAGCAGCCATCCACAAAAAGATTGGATAATTTATTGGGACTAAAGTATTTCAGGCTTTACACTAAGCTCTGGAAAGGCAATGATGAGTAAAATGAGGTAGTGCTCTCAAGGAACTCTTAGCAAAAAAGTTTTGCTAATTTATTTGGGGGTGAAATCATTTGGAATCTATTGTGGTCATGAAGTCCATTATGTCTGCTCAATAGACATACATTAAAAATATTCAACAAATAAATTGGCATCAGTTTAAAATTTGATATTACTGTTACTCCTCATATTGTTTATTAATGTGATGTTTGATTTTATGTTTTACTCATCAAAGATGTTTAAGGTTCATAGCACTGAAAATACTTGTCTTGCTCTTTTCAGTTCAAAGTGTGTTGCAGCCCACTGCCCTTAAATCTCTCTGCCAACTTATTTCCATTATACCTCATTCCCCCAGCTTGCTGACTAGTCTCTCACGTGATAAATAACTCTGCCTTATCAAGGTCAGTTGGAAAGGCCCCTTTTACATATCTCATAAATTTCAGCCAGGTGCCACTGATGTGAGATTAATGTAATGGCACCATGGCAAGCACTCAGGCTTGTCTTAATTATGCTAAGGTTGCCGGTTCACCGTTTCTCTTCATCTGTCTCCTGCTTTAGGGAACACTAAACACTATGTCATTAGATGGTCTGTTCCATAGCATTGGCCCTTTGCATTTACAAAGTCATCAGATGGCTTATGACACAGCTTTTCTAAGAAATTAAATAAAACAAATAGGGAAAACAAAAATTTGCAGTAAAGTGCCTGAAAAAGAAATAAAAATAATAATTTGTAATCAGCCTAGAAAAAAAAAATTTTCTTTTCAACTGCGAATTACTCACTTGATAACAGGGTCAATTTTGGACCTGGGTAATCTCAGGTATGACTATGAATAATTGCAGAGTGTCTTTACTTTGGGGAATGGAAGGTCCCTGTGTACATTCACAGAAAACTTTACTCTCCTTCTTTCTCTTTGTGAACAACTAGTTTCCAAGGAGAAGTGATCTCCAAGCCATATGTCGATCTGAGTGTTTGATTACCTCATCTATTTTTGCTGAAGGTACCCACTTACTTTTCCAAAAAAGCATGACAATTTGGTCTCTTGAATTGGGAATAAAAATAGTCCATAACCCTCGAGTTGAGGAATAAAAATAGTTCACAGGCCTGGGTTTTCAAATTCTTGATGATTTGTTGTGATTCTGCTTCCTAGATATTAATAGGCCCTTGATGAGGGAACAGATATCTAAAGTGGTGTCTTCTAATTTCTTTAATTAACAATCCTTTTTAACTACTATGCTCTAGGCATTCTGGTCAACCAAGGAGAGGCTAGAGAGAAGTGGGCAAATTCAAGGCACTCAGGACACAGGTAATACTTTGTATGTGATGAAATAATTTGGGAGAACGATACTTTTATTAACTACGTGGGCCCTGGAATCACATCACCGTTGACCCTTGAACAACATAGGTTTAAACTGCATGGGTCCACTTATATTCAGAGTTTTTCAATGAATATACAGTAGAACCTCTGTGTGTTGACCATCTGAGGGAATGTAACAAACTTTTCACCATACAGACATGGACGACATAAGGAACCAGGTCCACTGTACTGATATGTCCACGTGGCGCATGTCCATCTGTGAAAATTAGGTCAACTTAAAGATGTGCTCAGTGTAGAGGAGTGGGCAGCTCTGGAGGTTTTACTGAATTGGAAAAATCTTGGGAGATCTGTCACAGTTTGAAAAGACTTACTGACAAACAACTCAGAGATATCACATACACATACACACACACACACACACACACACACACACACGGAAAAAGTTAGGCGTGTCATGAATGCATAAAATATTGTAGATATTGGTCTATACATAAACCTATTATAAAAATTTAAAAATTACCAAAACTTCTGAACATAAACCCTCATAGACCGTACCTGGTATATTTTGCATTTGAGAGAAATGTAAGCCAATATAAGGATGCTGAATTCAATCATAACTGCATAAACTTAACCAGAGGACTGTGTTGGTATAATAAATTGGTAGCCACCTCCTGTTGCTATTATGGTGAGCTCAACTCTTGCAGGTATCTGCTTAAAACACCATCTGATGCTAATCATCTCCAGGTAAGCGGTACGCCTGCCTCCCTAGTAAATTGTGGATCACAGTCAAAGTGATCTCTCACAGTTCTTGCATATTTTTCATCATGTTTATTGCAATACCGTAAATCTTGACAAACACCGTGGGACCCATGTGAAGTGCCCCTAGTGATGCTGGAAGTGCTCCCAAGAAGTAGAGAGAACTCACGGCATGATAAGAAGAAGCTCAATTGTCTGCAGCTACACTTGCCAGTTCTTCCAGACAAATGATTCATTTTGTAAACGCATGATGTAAACTTACAGTACAGTATAGTACTGTAAATACATTTTCTCTTCTCCTTATGATTTTCTTAATAACATTGTCTCTGGCTTATTTTATTGTGAGAATACAGGGTATAATACATATAAAAATATATGTATGTTTACTTTACAGTTTATGCTACCATTTAGGCGTCTGGTCAAAAGTACGCTATTAAACAAATTTTAGCAAAGTCCTTAGTTACCTGCCGATTTCTGACTTATGGGCATCAGTGCCCCAAACCCCAAGTTGTTTAAATTCTGCCAATTACTAGCTTTGAACCTCTGACAAGTGAGCTTTTTGTGGCTCATTTCTCATTATGTTTTCCCTTTGTAAATAACTAGTGAAGCTTCACTTTAGAACCCTTTAACTTTTTTTTATTTAACATGATTGCAATATTTAGTTATATGTTAGAAAAAACAGCTTGTTGACAAAATGTGTACGTGAGAACGAGTATATACATACGTATTAATATACGTATATATTTAGGTACTTATTTATTTATAAATAGACATTGTCGCCAGGTATGGTGGTTCATCCCTATCACCTCAGTGCATAAGGAGGTCAGTGTGGGAGGATTACTTGAATCTAGGAGTTTGAGACCAGCTTGGGCAACTGAATGAGACCCTGTGTCTACAAAAAAATTTAAAGAAATAAGCCAGGAGTTTGAGGTTTCAGTGAACTGTAATCACACCATTGTGCTGAGCAATAGATCAAAAAATTTAAAGAAATAAGCCAGGAGTTTGAGGTTTCAGTGAACTGTAATCACACCATCCTGCTGAGCAATAGATCAAAATCCTATCTTAAAAACAACAGAAATTAAAAAAATAAAACAACCAGAAATTGCACAAAGATAATATCCTTTAAACCTATGTTACCAATTGATAACTATCTCCCACATTTTCTTATAATTCAGTCCCATCTACACATACAAATATAGATTAAAATCTCCAAAGACATTATTTTACTTAGAAAGCCTCAGGTGCTACAGACAATATTTATCCTTTATCAGTTTTCTCAAGTATAATCTAGTTTTACAAATCCTTTCTTGAAAGCCTCTTCTCACTTTCCTGTGAAATGTTTTTCTCGAAGTAGTGATGTTACTGTATTCCTCTTCGTTTAAAAACATAAAAACCCTTCAGTATCTTCCACCTCCTGCCTCAGGTATGACCACCACCCGGTTAGGGCATGCAGAGAAATCTTACCAAACCCAAGTCTCATTGATGCCTCTTGTTGCATATCATATGCTGTGTGTTGTGTGGAACACAGACGTTGGCAAGTTAAAGACCCTTTGCTCAAAGAGTTTATAATTACAAAAGAGTATGCTTTTTAACTAATTATAATAAAAGCAGAGTGTTGTGAAGTGGGATAAAATAGTACAGATAAATGTTGCTGGAGTTCTGAGAAGGAACGGAATGCTACTCATGGCAATAATGAGACAAGGATTTCTGGGAGAAGACGCATATGAGATGTCCATCAAGTAATAGGTCTAATTTCATATAAAGGAATTTATGGCTAAAGGCTTGAAGATGTGCAGATATATCCTATGTACCAAGAACCATTGCGTATGTTCAGCTTTTTGAAAAAACAGATGGAGGAATCATGATGATAAAATGTAGGGGTTACAAAGTCTGCGTTTAGCCAATTGTGGAAATATTTTCTGAATGTCAATCCAGGTTTTATACATTGTTCTTTTTGAGATGAACAATAATTCAGGTCACTGCTGAATTATTTCCTTGTTGGTTATGGTATCACTAAGCACCACAATCTTAGATTTGCCTTATAAATAGGTAGTGTTAAATCAAGAGTATTTGATGGTTCTGAGGTTAAGTGCGACAAAATCTGGGTGAGTCTCTTTTTTTCACATTCTAAAGTGTTTGCCTCAGGCAATGGTGTTTGGGAAAAAATGGTAATGGCGAACTAGTTAATCTCAATGCATCTTAAAAAAAAAATCACTGGACTCTTAAACTTGCCATAGGACCTCATTTTTACAGTGTGAAAAATACTGAGAAGATTTATCTCTGCTCAACTTTTAGAGAAGCTGGCCTTTGCTGCTCTTTTCTTGGTTCTGCTCCCTCTCAACCAGAACGTAGATAGGTATCAATGTGGCAGCATGCTCCTTAAACGTCCTGGGTATTGTGACTAAATCGACCTGGAGGAATTCCAGTTTTAAATGCAGAGTTATATGCAGAGACAAAGGAGTAGGGAAGTGCCTCCTTGATTTTTATCAGAGAAGTCTATTAGGAAATAGCTCCTTGACCCTCACTTGCTTTTTGGAAGGAGAGAGAGCTAAAGGTAAGAAATCTGCGTTGCTGAGTGTAAAAATTTCATTTTAGGAGGTAGGCATAGCTTATAGTAATATTTTCTAATCACTGAGACTGCAATTTTGCTTTGCAATTTTGGATGATTAATTCGAACAAGTAAAAAAATTTAAAGATATTTATAAGGACTATCTATTTCCCTCTCTCCTCCATTCCTGCACAAACTTTCCAAATGGTTAGGTTGAGCTTCCTTACAACATGAGAGCCTCAGGGAAATCAGACTTCTTATAGAATGGTTCACTGCTCCAAGAGCAAATATTTTAAGATAAAAGTGGAAAGTCCCAGTTTTCTTAAAGGTTAGGATAGAAGTGTTATAGTGTCATTCCTGGTAATTCACACTCAAGGTAGTCACAGCCCAGCTCAGGTTCAAATATGGATTCCCACAGTGCTTGGTGGGTGAAGTATCAAGGAATTTGTAGCTATCTTGAATCTGCCTTAGAGAGTAAACAATGGAAGGAAGAAAATGTGAAGAACCTGATGGGGGAAAAAAAGATTATGTAAGCTGAGGATTAAAGAATGAGAAAGAACCAGCTGTGGGAAGAGCGGGAGAAAGCTGTTCATGTGTGAAGACCCTGTGACTGTGAGCAAAGGGACAGTGTCAGTTCAGCCTCCAAACTGCATATACCTTCCACTTCACATTTCTTAGCATATACTAACATTTTTTTCTCTAATGTCATAATCCTATTTTCTGTTCAATACCTTCTCATTACACGTCTACCCTCTTGGCCATCACAAGTGGTAATTCTGCCACAAATATCACAGATACGCCATTTTATTTGCCATCACAGGTAAAATCTGGTCAATGCAGCTTTAGAAGGGCAAATGAACACATCACCTCGGTAAACGTATGGAATTTCTGATACAGAATAGTTGCATGGTAGTTTCTGTGCTACAGTCACTGAGCACACAGACACACACACGCACCCACCGCCCCCCCCACACACACACCTGAAGTGGAGACAGGAAGAAACATTGAACTTTTTTGATGTGATACTTAGAGGCTCTTGGTATCGTGACTCCCAATTGTGGATAAAGAAAGGAGAGTACACACCACAGAAGCAGGGAACAGGGCCGGGAGTGGGGTATTAATCAGTAATCAGTGACCATAAAATTGGATTTAGCACCTAAAGAATGTGATTATTTTCTCCCCAAAACTCCATGACATGAATTCATAAAGTAAGAAGAACCTGATGGTGAATACTAGAATTCGTAACTCTGGCTCCTTGAAGCTCATTATGTCAACACTGAAGCCAAAAAACAAACAAACAAACAAACAAAAACCTTTGAAATTCTTGTGCCCATGTTTATTTATATGGCTATTGCTATCTTTAAGCACTCCACCTGATTACATTGAATTAAATTGAGTATATATAATTAAATGCACAGTAATTCCTAGGGACAGAAAATGTAGATGATGAGTATTTAAAACTCATTTATGTCAGTTGACAGAATGTCCACAAGCTCTCATGGATGATGCAAGATCAGCTAGTTTTTCCCATACACAAATAAATATGAACATGTGTGGCTAAATCTACATCCCAATTTTGTCCTTTTCAGCATGTGAATTGAGCATATTTGTCGCAAAGCATGTTCATTGATATAGCTTCTTACCTTTCTGATTTCTCAATGGTATCTAGTCTCCTGGGGACGTGGGTAAATGGCATTAAGGTGAGTGATAATCAGTGTAATTCCCATCTGTACAGTGAATCACCATAATGATAAAAGGGCAAGTGTCCTCTTGGAACAACAGTAATTGATGTGGTGATATGGGTGGTAGATCTCCACTACTGTCTGGGCATTTCTGCTCTCCCTTTTGAGTGCTCATTTGTGTTGATTCTTCCTTTTTTTTTGCAGTTTTTGGCTGGGGCTGAGTTTGAACCTACCACCTATGGTATATGGGGCCGGCACCCTACTCCTTTGAACCACAGGGCTGCCTGATTCTTCCATTGTTTAGTTATGCCCATTAGATAACTGAAAGAATTTTGAAACCACCCATGTTTTTCTTTTGTGGCCCATATTTTAAGTCATTTTATTATTGCAAAAAGGGAAAGTGCTAATGACTTGGTGAATGGATGTTTCCACTTTGATTGAGACCTTTAAGAATAGGAAGATCAATATATATTAGATATTAAATTAATATAGATAAATTGGACTAATACCTCTATGAATGTAAGATTTCAGACAGTGGTTAGGCTCTTTAGAATTGTTTTGAGTATTGATGATAGTTCAAAAAAAATGGTCAAAATGTGACAATGTGGATCATTTATAATGCTATACACAAAAATATCCTTCAACTCATCATTTCTTCTACTTTATGGAAATAGAGAAGGACTTGACAGGCCCAATGATCAAATATGTCCCACCATCATTTTTTATAAATAAAGTTTCATTGGAACACAGTTGCAATCGACTGATTTCTTGCTACAACATACAATTGAGTACTAAAGACAGACCCTATTTGGCTGTCAGAAAGCCTAAGATATTTGCTGTCTGTCCCTTTGCAGAAAATTTTCTTGACCCTTGAAGTAGAGAAGGAAATGCATAGGTGAATTAACTCAGATATATATCAATAATACATTATTATTTTAAATATAAAACTCTTTCATTAGATATGTCCCTGGCTATTTTGCTAGAAGCGTTAATATATGGATATTTATAGATTTACATTGAACTGTGATGTGCCAAGTCTCATTGGTACATCACATAATATAGTTAGTGTTTCAGGAGTTATAAAAAGCTTTGTGCAATTTTCCCATTGAGATCTTGATTTTTTATGCTATCAAATTTTATCCTTAAAATATGCCTGTCTTGCTAAATCAGAGGATCAAAGTTAAAGGGTTAATCAAAACATTTTCTATTCTCAAAAAAATGTCAAGATATTTTTCAGAGAATTATAGTGAAATATCTTGGGTACATGGTAATCTCAGGCACACCTTTCTGCACTCCTCCACAGCTTCTCAACTTTTGTGAAACATTTATTCTTCCTACCTCTTCTAGAGCATGCTAACTAGAAATTGCATTAGGCTGTTGATAATAGTGATGATGCTTAAGCCCTCTTTGGGAAAACGATTTGTCCTGTATTGGGCATAGTATGCTGTTGAATTATTCAGATAATTATAATTAAGATAACCCTGGATTTTGGCATGGTTATCCTCCAAAATATCTCTGATTACTAAGTATTAACTAAGATGATAATTAGATTGCTGTTGGACTATCTACTTATTCCCTGGAGCCAGATCTAATGATGCCAGGTATAGAAAACTTGAGATTTAGTCTTCATAAAGAAATGAGAATATAGGGTCTTTTTGTTGGGGGAGAGAGTTGTATTTTATTCAAGTAAATCAATAAAAAAAAAAATCTTGATTAAATGCTGAGTTTATTAAAGCAGTTGCCTGAAATGTGCAGATTAAAATAAACTAAGATAAGCTGGCAATTTAGACCTATTCAAATATTGGACACTGAGGTTTTGTTTCTATTTTTAGCTTATTTATACATTCAGGAATCTTTTTAATCTATGAGGTTGCCTGTATTATTGTGTATCAATATGTAGTAATATTCCCTAAATTTATACTGGAAAAATGGTAAATGGGTAATTTCCAAGGGGAATTATTTTCTTTTCATTGCTATCCTCTTTTCCCGTGTTCTGATTCCACAAACATTATGGTTTATTGAAATTCATGTTCATGAGACAGCTCTTCAATTTAGCTTTTCCCGTTTGATTAAGGCTTGTTGAGCAAGAGGCAGCTGAATTTGGTGGTATATAATATTTTGGCATTTTCATGCTCTGTGTGTGCACAGCGGTAATTTAGAATAGTTCTGACTAGCATTTAATCATCTACACTGAATTTTTAGGCATTAGCTTGTCTGCTAAATCTAGATTTCAAAGCCCCAAACTTCAGGAATATGCTAGTCATAAAAGTATGAAGTTCTCTTTGGTCTTAGTTCTTCTTAGTTTGGGTTCCTTTCACTATGTTTGGTTGAACTGGAGCAACATTAAGAATATTCATGGATAATATGGATACTGCATGTGTATAATATTCCCTTTTCATTGTTTTGTTTTCTTTTTATACCTTTTTATTTAATCTAAAAACCTAATTTGTACTTTAGCTACTGTTCAAACTTTGAATGCTGACTCTCTTTATTGCAAATCTTTTGTCAGTCTGAAGAGGTATTCCTAGAATATTCCACTAATAATAATAATAATCCTGTCACCAGTTCCACTGTCCAGCTGAAATGTGAAGCTTTCTCTTCACCGCTCTTCATTCATCTGTAGTATGATCTCCTAGAGAGGGCGGCCAGGCCGTTCCGTTTGGAAGCATTTGTCTCAGCAGAAGAATGATTAGTCCAGGAATTAGTCAAGAATGAATGATCAGTAGTTTCAGTAGGTAACTGCTTTGAGATCCTACTTAAAAAAAAAAAAAATCGAAAGCCTCCTAGAACCCACTAAGAAAGACCCAAGAAAGAACCAGCAAGTTACCTGAATCTGCTGGCGGGTTTCTCTTTTGAAACAACAGTCTTCCTTTGATTTTTCATAGACTTTCCTCATAGAATGAGTTTCCATTCAAAAAAAAAAAAATTCCCTGCATCAGGATAGAAATCTCTGATTCAAAGACCTACCTTCCTTGGGGATGGTTATATCTTACTCTGAAAAAAAGATACTTGAGAAAAAGAAATATTCTTTCATAACAATAACAATATGATATAACAATATAACAGTTTAACAATAAAACAGTATAACAATATCTCCTTCTAGTATTAGTTATCTTAAAAAAGAAAAGAAAGAAAATAAAAGGAGGGGATTGGGAGAGACTGAACAGGAGAGGGCTACATACAATTGAAACAGAGGCTCTAGTCCCCCAAACCATGATATGATTATTTTCGAAGAATTCTCTTACAGGGTATTGGAGTTCAAAATGAAAATTGCTTTTGCAGCAGAGTGCACCGTTAGATCTGTGGGGACCGATTAGCACAGTGCTGTCTGTGTCCTGTACAGTCTGTGCTGCTTCAGTGGGTCCAGTAAGATGCAGGACATGGAGAAGTGAAAACTTGGATTCATAAGAGAACCCCATGTGACTCTCTGCTGACTTTATATTTAAAATATGTTTGATCATTTTTCACAAAGGCAAAGTAAGGGATGGACTAGATACAATCTGTTTTACAGTCTAAGCAGAGAAAGGTGTTATGGCATCATGGAACACATTTTGCAAATTCAGTTTCCAATCTCCTTTTCCTGTCTTTTTAAGTTACATTAATAAGTTTTGGGATCTATTCATTACAGTTTTTTGTTGACTGGGACTTAGAGGGTGATGTCACCTTTGAGCAATAAAGAGAGAAACTGAGGTATAACAGAACCTCCATAGGTGAGCACCTCCGTACGTTGACCACCTCCTTAAGTTGACCTAATTTTCACAGGCCAGACGTGCATCGTGTGTATGTGTCATTAAGTAGGCCTAGTTTCTTCTGTGGGCTGTTAACATACCTCTGTATGTTAAACAGTTCATTATAGTCCTTTGGATGGTCATTTACTACAGAGTTTCTACTACGTATAATTTTAAAGAAACGTCAGAGACTCCAAAGCCAAATCTTCCACTTCTCTCTGATACTGTCTGGAAATGCTTATCATAAGACCCATCATCAATATCTTTCTTAGGAAACTAATTCTCTGTTTTACTAAGTTAGGTCTAAAAAGAAATCTGATAATTGGTATCTTGGTGCCAATTCAGATATCTGTATATGTGTACTAATTCATCTCCTTGATGTAAGCTTTCACGGCCTTTCAGACAGCATAAAGTGATTGATTGCCTTGTTTTGTTTATCTCTGTTATGTTCTCAGGGTGGCATTGAGACCTGTCAAAAATAAATACGACATATGTTAGGTCTTATTCTGTAGACTGTGAGCCTCTCAAGGGCAGGGGCCCAATCCTATTGGTCTTTGTTTTGCTAAATGCAGTGTCCTGAGCACTGTCTACTGACAGAAGCACAAATGACACCACATGTTTACCTGGTGCCTCTGGGCAGCCTCCCAACATGGGGGATTTACCTGGTGCCCTCCCAACATGGGGGATTTACCCAGAGGAGGCAGCCGACGGTAAGAGTCCAGTTCTGCTTTCCTGTCTAAATGGAAATATAATGAAGGGGACATTTCCCCAAGCAGCTACCCAGAGTTCGTTTGAATGAAGGAGTTTATAATGAGCCTGTAGACCCCATTTGTTCGTTTGCACAGTAATTCACCGAGGCAACTTCTACCGCCTCTTTCACTTATTAGACTAAATATTTGAGTGTGAACATTTTCTACACATGATATTTAAAGCTTTTTTCTTCAACTCAGAATCATACATAAAATGTAACATGAAAGAGAAAGTTAACACCCATTTCACAATACTTATGGATGTAAGAATTTAAAGGCATCCTTTTATTGAAATGACATCCTTGATATAAATCTTGGCATTTAAAGCAGAATGACAATGCACAGTAGTGAACCTGTCTGGGTCATTTTGACCAGGACCTCTGTAAAAACTGTCCACAGGAGGGTTGCTAAGGTCCACAGACTGAGTCCTTGTCTGTAGAGCACACTGTTTGATTCTTCTTCCAGGAATACACAGTACATGTGCTTGGGTCCGTTCCACTTGGCCCAATCCCATTTTCCAGGCCAGTGAGCATAATGGCAGGGTAGAAATGAGATGTGTCTATGTGCCTTTGGTAATTACTGAGTATATGTTAATGAAGAGCTTTTCCTTGGCCTTCCACCAGCATGGTTAAATATGACCAACAGGAGCTTTTCCTTGGTGAAAAGAAAGCCACGGGCACAGCTATAGAGCCCTGTCTAAACAAGTCGCTTCTGGATTTAATTTTGAACTAACAGGAATGCAAATATTCACAAGGACTGTTCCGTAGTCTGTTACAATTGAAGAGACTATTTTACTAGTCTCTTTTACTAAAAACTAACAAATTTGCCCAAGGTAGTAAGCTTCCATCTACTATGTATCTTAGAGATTTCCCGCACTGTTCCAGGCATTGTGAACAAGGAAAAAGTTGTACCGCACATGAGCACTGCCCTGTGGCACCTTAAGAGTTAGTAGGACAGACAAGCCGTAGATACTTAACACAACAATGAAAATGTCTAATTACAGCGGTATCCAAGAAGCAACTATTAAGCCATATAAGATTGTTAAATAATGTTTAATATTACTATTCAAACTTGAAATTCAAAGTAAAAACAGAATGTGGGAAATATAAATAAAAGGAAAAGAAGAAAATTGGTTCTGATAGTCAAGTATTTTTTTGTGTGTGTTCCTCTCTCTAGGACGGGTAGTTTTGGAACTTATTTATTGTGGGACACTACAAATGTTGAATATTGAGAAAAATATGTTAATCATAATATTCTATCATAATATCTTTGTAGTATTACTCACAGAAAAAGAATTTAAGCTTTTCCCAGGAATAATACATCATTCCTTTTCCCATTTTGGTGTTTCAGATGTTTGAATATTTTAGCATAGTTAGCTTTAAAGGGTCTGCAGAGCACAATTCGGGGCATGACAGTCCTCTGTGAAAACATTTTGCTATATTCCAGAATCAACCAACCCTTTTATTCCAAGGCTCTTTAGGCACGTGTATACATACAGTTTGCAAATCTACCATCATGCTGACCAATTTGGAAATATTTTTATGTAGAGATAGGCTGTTTCCTGGGGATGCTGTAATAAATGACCACAAATGGGGTGGCTGTAAGCAACAGAAATTTACTCTCTCACAGTTCTGGAAGTCAGAAGCCTGAAGTTAACTTCCAAATTAACTCTGGAGGTTCTCAGGTAGAGGCTTTCCCATGCTTCTCTTAGCTTTGGGTGGTTGCTGGTAGTCCTTGGCGTTCCTTTGCTTGTAGACCCATCCATGCAATCTCTGCCTCCATCTTCACATAGCTCTCTCCATGTCACCATCTTTTTTCTTTGTTGCAAGGACATCTTATTGGATTTAAGACCCACTCCAATTCACCATAGCTGTATCTTCATCCTTATCTTAATCACACCTGCAAATACCTTTATTACAAATAAGGTCACGTGAATTTGGGGGGGACAAAATTCAATTCACTAAAGATCGTAAATGCAATTAGACATGAATGTACCAGAAGATCTCTACAGTATTCATTTCTTTCTTGTTTAATGCCAACATACAATTCCAGATACTATTACATATGAGTAATGGCAAACAAATCTCTTTTTTAAAAAAGTTGTTTCATAGATTTACAGAGGAACAACACAGAGAATGCCAAAATATATGAGCATTTATGCACCTAGGGTCCTAACTTTTCAAACCTACTATACTTCACACTTACCCTTCCATGGCTCCAAAATGAATTTATTCCTATCTCCTTCTAGCTCTTGTTCTGTCTACAGCCACCTGTCTACAGAGGCATGTTGATTGTGAGACTAAAGTAGGCAGGAATCATTTTCAAAACCTTGGTAGGGGTCATAACAATGGGTTCATAAGGTTTTCTAAAGTTTGTGATGTAAGTATTTTTTAACCAGAGTTAATTAACATTGCTCTCTCTTTTCATTCTTATTTTTTCTTCATCGCACTTGCCTTTATAATACAAAAAAAAAAAAAAACCACAGGGTTAAAGGTGGGAGAGTGTTGTTCATATACACAGCGATAGTGAGCTACGAATCTACCCAGATAGTGAAGGAGAAACAAGGCTTGCAATGTGTAGAGCCAGAAAATTCTTCTGAATTATGCAGCTCATGTAGAAATAAACCTGATGAACATTTCCTAAGTTAAGATACTCGTAACACTTTACACGGCGTTACCAATACTACACAGTGGGTTGCCAAGTTGATGGAAACATAACAACTCCATACATGAGAAAGAAGAATTTGAATTATTGCTCTATTCCCTCTAAAAAAATGATTTAGCAATATCTTTGTCATATGGAGGGTCACAGTTGAAAAATAGAAAAAAGCATTATTGAGATGTATCAGTCAGTTAATTATTAAAGATATTATGATTTTTAATGGAACATGTGGTATTGTTTTAAGATTTATAAAAAGAAATAATAGATTGAAATTTAATTTATTATAAATACTTACATTTGTACATAACTCTATATATTTAATTTTATATTCTTTTTCAGAAAGAGGTCCTTCCCCATTTTATAATCTTCAAACTCCATAAAAACAAACTCATGTATGCTTTTAGCTCGTCTTCTATAAAACAAATAAAAATATAACAAAATCCCACTTATATAATACAGGTATGACAGGTTTTTGACGCTTGTTTCTCTTGAAAAATAAGATTAAAAAACAAACGTCTTATAAACCCAGCCTCTTTATCCTGACGCGTCTTAACGTTTTTAGGTCGTGAAGACAGCGTCTTATGCCCCCGAGTTCAGTTCTCGCGTGTCTTGTCTTTGCCTTTCTCTCTCATTTTTTCCTTTTTCTTAGGTGGTCTTTGACCAAAATTATTGAATAGTGTTTTAATTGAATACAAAGGTGTCAATTTTGTTTGTATTTTGGGATTTTGTTTGTCAAAGACAAGCCCACTTACTCACTGAATCCTCATGTTCCTCTAGATTGATTCCTTTAGGTACCCAGAAATGACAGTTGTTCACTTTCTTACCCGTATCTTTCTCTTCAAACTTCCTGTTCTCAATTCTACCGGAGAATGATATTCATAAATTGCTAATTATCATCTGAATTTTAGCCCATTGATAATGCCTTATCTCCTCTCATTTGGATTTTCTATTCTTTATTTTTTTCTGGTTTTCCCCATATATAGTAAATATGTAATTCACGTAATCTTTATAATAATTAAACAGAATCATCGCCACAAATTAAAAGTGTTTCAAGTATTTCAGTCCCATAGACATATGAAATATTTTATATGCAGAAAGCTTCTTGAAGAACATTCAGACAGAAGTACTCATTTTATAGATGTCAAAGTGGCTTCAAAGAGGAGATGTGCCTTGAAGGTAAAGTCAGGATTAGAATCCAGGTTTCTCTTTCTGCATCTAAATCGAGTCAACTTTCATTTTGGTTACATATACCTGGGATTTTCTTATATCCACATCTAAGCCCTTATGCACAACTTCCATTTCTTCCAGAATAATAATTTCTCATTTCTGTTACCCATTTTTTCCCTTCTAATAACCACTTAAATCCATTACACAGTTAAAATAGACAGCCTTCTGTCTGAATCACCATCACCATCACTTATCAAACTGCTCATGGCATCGTGAACATGCTGAAGGAAACTAATACTACAGACCAAATTTTTGTCCTCTGTGAATCTGTAGAAAACTTTGATTTAAACTTTGGTCATCATTTTTTCCTAACTCCAATAATCTATGTTCTTCTAGGTATAAATTCTCAACTAGTTTCAAATAGCAGGACCAAACTAAGCCTAAATTTTACATGGATTTTCTCTAATTCTCTGATCTTTCTGGTTTATTTTCTACTCTATAAATACCCTTTTAGTTTCCTAATTTTCTAGTTGTCTTTAGCATGCCGTATTCTTACACTCCATTTTCCAGACAGTTTATTCTAAAACCAAGCAAAAATTCTGTTTTCTCATATCTCCTTTAAGGTGAACATTCTGTAAGAAACAATTTTTTCACATATTTGTACAAGAAATGTATTTCTTATTCCTTTCTGTTATTTTTCAATTGATTGAAATCATATCATTTAAAGATAAATACTTACAACAGAGGAATAGCAAGGGCTGGGTGCAGGGGCTCATGCCTATAATTCTAGCCCTCTGGGGACAATGGGTGTGTGGATTGCTTGAGCTCAGGAGTTCAAGACTACCCTGAGCAAGAGTGAGACCCCATCTCAACTAAAAAAAAGACCGGCTGGGGGTTATGGTGGGTGCTGATAGTCCCACCTGATCAGGAGGCTGAGGCAAGGGGATTACCCGAGCCCAAGAGTTTGACCTTGCTGTGAGCTAGGATGCCATGGCACTCTACCCAAGGCTACAGAATGAGTCTCTTGTCTCAAAGAAAATGAAAATAGAGGAATAGTAGCATTAATTTTTATATAGTTGAGCAAAAGGGGTTTAAATTACACTTGGCATATTGTATACATTTATTATTTTGTGAATTCCAGAAATTGGAACTCATTAAATTTCTAGATTAGCCTTCAGTAGAAACATTTAAAATGAATCATATTCTTAAGACATATTTGCATTTGTGTCCTAGTTTCTTTTTTCCAATAAATTTATTCACATGGTTGATCATTAATTTTCAGGGATAGGAACAGTAGTCATTGTTTAAACAAGTATGGCTTTCTTAGGTTTGGGTCAGAGCATTTAATGGGCATTACCTGGAATTTCTCAACTTAAGTGGTGAGTGTGGGGGGAGGAGACTCACTGGCTTTTTAAGTAGTTGTCCCAGAATAGATTTTAAAGTGTAATTTATGAAGTAGAAAGAGGAAGTGTTGGTTAATAGATTTCTTAAACTGTTATTAGTTTGTTATTTTAATATCACATGCTCAAAGAAAATGACAAGTACAAAAGACAGTATTCACATTTGTATAGAACATGTATAGTTTAATGATCTGATGAAGGACATTAATTGGGTACTGTATCTCCAACATTTAGTATTATAAAAAATTTCAGACAGACATAAAAGTTGAAAGAATTTTATACCCATTTCCTATATGCTACAACTGACACTTCATTATGCATCCATAAATTCATGTTTTTGAAATGTATTTCATGGTATGGAAACAGATCAGTAGACTTCATTTGAGTTCTGTTTTGTTTCTTGATTTTCTTGATAACTTTTCTCTCAGATAATCTTTGAGACGTAGGGAAGTTGTATAATAAATTGAAAGGGAGATACAAAAGCTTGTAGCATTCACTAAAATCAAATATGCCACTTCATGAGTTCTGTGAGCACTAAATAAACAGATTCTTGAAAAGCAGGTTGTAGCATTGTTTGTATAACAGTTAAAAAAGTTCAAGAAACACGTTTCTGGAACTAGATTTTATTATTTAGACAGCATTAACTAGACAGTCTCATGTTTTATTAAAAACTGATTACTTCAAAGAGAAATGGCAAGTTTTTCCCCTGGCTTGTTCAAATGCACCTGTTTTTCAAACTTACCTTTTATTAACAATACATTTTAGCATTTGGGCATCAACTATTTGATATTACTTATTATTTGGGGCTATACTTATCTTTCCTCTATTTTAAAATCTTATAAGAATGATAGGATTTGAGGATACAAATAAAAAGTAATTGGAGACTAATTTTTCAGTTGGCAAATAATGTATAAATAAATGCCATACGAGGATCTTAAGAAATTATAATTCAGAAGATAAATTAAGATTTATTATTTATTATTAAGATTTGTTATTTGACTGCCCAACAAAGCGACTGTACTCCACAGTGAGTTAGGGTATACTTTAAAACAACTGAAAGAGTAGAATTGGAGTGTTTCTAACATAAACAATAAATACCTGAGGTGGTGGATACTGCATTGACTCTGCTTTGATTAATTCATGTTCTATTCCTATACCAAAATACTACCTGTACCCTGTAAAGATATACACCTATCATGTGCCCACAATAACTCAAACTAAAATGAAATAAAGAAGCAAGGAAGGAGAAAGTATGCTACAATAAATGTGGAATTTTCAAAAAAAAAATACAATTTAATGTTCTGATTTAGCTGAGACAGTGGGTGGTAGCTCTTTCTTATGTTTAAAATTCTATGATACAGTTTTAAGAAAAGAAAGTTTGAATTTTGGAACCTGTATTTATAGATCAAAATTATTTTCTTTGATTTTGCTAATGTAATTAAAAAGGAATCTTCAACAAGAAGTTTTGAAACAGTAAAGCATATGAAAATATTTCACAGATAGCATATAAAATTAATTGGGACTTGTGATATTTAGAACACTGAACTTTTTAATAAAAATCTAATCTTTGTAAGAGGAAAATTATAATGGTATATTTAATTTTTAATTATGTTGAAACTAACATCCCTATAAATAGCTTTGTACACAAGTAATAATTTATGCACTGAGGTTTTAAAATATTTTTAAGCACATTATAAATGTCAAAATTCTTTGTAAACAACTTTTAAAATCCAGTTGAATTGAGAGCTTGTGGAATAGTGAGAATATTTTCCCAAGGACAAATACTTGAGTCAGTGACAGATTGGAGACCATTTTTATTGACTGACAAGCACAGTCACTTAACCACTAGGCCAGGCCTTTTTCACATTTCTTTCACATATCCAGGCATTTAATGAAAGTCTGTTTACAAGTGGGAACTTAATTTATTTCTTCTTAGTACCACAGTCAATGATATGCACATATTACTGACTGCAAGGAAGTTTGTTTGTTTACTTCATTTATGTTCGATGCATGACGTTGCATTTAGAGTGAATTCTTAACAATTCCATGATTGTTTATGCAACATTGAGCAAAGTGGTTAAACCTTCCGGTCTGAATGTTTATGGTACTGAAATTTTAGTAAATTTTCTTTCTTGTATAAAAGCTGTCTTTCAGAAATACAGAAAAGTATACATACATCTTCTGAAGACTCCAAAAATCAGAGTTCAAGTTTGGTTTCTAACGTTACCAAAACTAACTATTAAATAATAGAAATACTAGACAATAAGAGATTGCTAATCATTAAAGATTATTAGAATTCTATTAACCATCAAACAGTCTTGGCCATGATTAGGAAAAAGCAAACCCTAATTCCTTCATGATTATGAAACATTGTGGGCAAAGTCCAGAGCTTGGATAGGAAGTCCAAGCTTATCCAGGATTCCACATTATCTAAATTATAACAAAAATTGATCCAGATCTTTACTTAACTGGAAATAAAACTCTCCTGTTTCAGACTTTCTGAAATGCACAAGTTTCCCGTGTAAGCTATTAGAATACTGGTTCCTACAGCACCCCTCTCCTTTCACACTCTGATTTTATATTATTTTGAAATATTTGTGTAGGCTATAGTAATATTTTATCTGAGAAGTGTACTAACATTATTAGTTTATTCATTTTACCCAGTTGTATAAAATGCATAGATTGGGAATCACAGGGGACCCGGCTGGAATCTTACTACTGTCCCTCTCTAGCCCAGAGATACTCGGGTGCTCACTTCTCCTCTCTGGGTTTCACCTACACCATCCCACGTAAGGATAGCAGTATCGACCTCAGGGCATCATGAGGTAAGTTAAATGAAGCATATAGCTTAGTGATAAGCACGTGCGGGTCCACCAGGTGTGCTGGGTCACCCCTGTAATTGTAGCACTCTGGGAGACTAAGGTGGGAGTGTCACTTGAAGTCAGGAGTTTGAGACCAGCTCTGAGCAAGAACCAGACCCCATCTCTATAAAAAAAGAAAAACCTAGCCAACATGATGGTGTGTGCCTATAGTTCCAGTTACCCTGGAGGCTAAGTCAGGAGGATCGCTTGAGCCCAGGAGTTTGAGGTTGCAGTGAGCTATGATGATGACACTGTACTCTAGCCAGAATGACAGAGCAAAGGAGACTCTTTCTCAACAACAGCGACAACAGGAAAACATGTGAAGGTCCTTAATGAATGTTTAATATCACTTCCCTTCTATCTCTGGAAGGAATTCCCTCCCCACCCCCCAAAAAGAAAATGCGTGTACCTTTCTTCTCTTCCATTCCCATTTTAACAACACTTACGTACAATCTTTTATTTCTGACTATCAAACTCATTTTCTCTTTATCTTGACCTAAATCACTGCAGTCCAATAAGGGGTAATTATTATGATTCCTTAAATATTAGATGATGATGATGATGATGATGATGATAATGATGAGATGAATTATTTGATTCAGTAAATCAAAAATAATGTTTTATCTGTTAATAATCATTGCTAGTGAAAGTGATTTTTTCAATTATAGCATGGTTGTGAGAATCAAATGAAATTCGTGTATGGGAAAGAAGTCAGTGCACTGTTTATTAAATGACACAAACTCCATGTGAACATGCCCAGTAATTTGAACAAGTTACTATAGACATAGGTTGAGCATCCCAAATCTGAAAATCCAAAATCCAAAATGCTCCAAAATTTGAAACTTTTTTGCTGGCCAAAGTGACTTTCAACGTTCATTAGAGTCTTTCAGATTTCAGTTCTTCAGATTAGAGATGCTCAACCAGTAAGTATATATAATGCAAATGTTTCAAAACAAAAACAAACAAACAAAAAACACAAAAAAGTAAAAACTCTGAAATCTGAAACATTTCTAGATGAAAATATTTAGGAACACTCAACCTGTACCTCTTATACCAGGAACAGATAGTTGTCTTGGGATTAAAAATTCAAAATTTTTTCATTTATCTAGTTTCCCAGGGTTTCTCATTTGCACAATAAACATAAGTGGCTGATGAAGTCAATTTTGCCCTTTGTAGCATATCATGGATTTAAAAAACTGGAATTATATTATCTTAGAAAATGAAAATTTGCTCAATTATCCACTTAATTAAGAGATGAGTGACTTTACCCCCAGAAGACTGATTGACTTTCACACACACACATACACACACACATATGCTTATATGTCACACGTATTATATGTGTGTAACTCCTGGAGGGTGACCTTTCTGATCATTGTAGTAAAACATCATTCTTATTTGTTTTCCTCTTAATGATACTAATTAGTAGCATGAATATTTTCTTTTTTTTTTTTTTTGGTTGCAGCCGTCATTGTTGTTTGGTGGGCCCGGGCTGGATTCGAACCCGCCAGGTCAGGTGTACGTGGCTGGTGCCTTAGCCTGTTGAGCCACAGGCGCCAAGCCAGCATGAATATTTTCATGAGTACATTATAATGTAAAACAGTGTGAAGGGTGTCATTGACATGAAGTATTATTACAAATATTTAAAAAAAATCACATGTGTGTGTATGTATGATGAATAGGTGGATGCGGGAGCGTGCGCGCGTGCACGTGTGCATAAAGCTGGGTTAAGATGTAGTCCTATTCCATGAATGAATCTAAGGCAGAATGAATTACTTTTTACTGGGCTTTTAAATGTTCTGGTAAAGTTGAACTTTCTCAGAGTGTACCTCTCTCACTAACAAAATGTGGCAAAATATTTATGATATAATCTGTTGTTGAAGTCTTAAACTACAAGAGTGCTTTGTAGGAACTAGCCCTCCAGAGTGACAACTCTTGTGATATTGGACCTTTACAACATGTCTCTTATCCTCTTTTAACACATAAACGCTGTGAGTCCTGAATTTTCATGATATTTCAGAGAAATATTGTCGCTTTATGAAAGCAGGTTCGGAAGTTTCCCCATCAGCAGCATGCTGTCTTTTTGCTATGCCTTGCATTCAATGTACATAAACAAAATTACAAATTCATGGGGAATCATGTCAGCTCTTCTGAGACAACACTGGCTGCCTGAATATTGCTGCCCTGAGGGGGTTTGTTCAAATGATTGTGATCCCACAGTAGAGCAGATTGAACCAGTCTAACCTGGCAAGTGGGAGCAGGTGTGGGGAAAACAGCACAGCAGAGTCACAGCAAATTGTTTATTGTCACTTACAGGACTGCAATTTTAAATAACGCTATTTGGGTGATTTGTTTCCTCTGTGGTGTGATCAGTGTGTCACATTCAACATAGATGTTCCCGTTTTAACTTAATCTCCATTCCTTTGATGTTGTTCTTTAATGGGTGGGTTGGTATGAAATTAGGTTCCTAGCTGCAGACAGCAATCTTATAAATAAAATAATGAGCAAATCCTTTTGCACTGAGGAATTTCTATACATTTCATTTATTTGTTTTTAATTAGGGACCATAACATTTTAAGAAGGCTTTGAAGTCACTCGTGGACATGTATGATCTTGGAAATATACATAGCAATAATCAGCTAAAATATTTTGAAAAATATTCTATTTTTGTGCACTGCATAACGATGTTTCAGTGGCAGACATCATGGACCACCCTGGCCTCCCTGGTCTCGTAAGTTAATAATATTGTATTTTAGAGTATCTTTTCTGTGTTTAGTTAGATACGTTTGGATGCACGGATAGTTACCATTGTGTTGCCTAAAATATTCAGCACAGAACGTGCTGTGTAGGTCTGTGTGCTGGGAAACCCCCCAGCCTACGTACCCCACATAGCGTAGGCATATAGTAAGCAATACCATCTAGGTTTGTGTAAGGAACACCCTATGACATTTGTGCAATGATGACATTGCCTACAGAGGCAGTTCTCAGAGTATATCCCAGTTGCTAAGTGATACACGACTGGAATGCCTGATTTCAAAAGAAAACTCCAAAGGAACACAAAAAATTAGACATGAAATAATTAATTTAATATCGCAAATTCTGTGCAAATGCCAAAGACACAGTGATTTACACCCTCTTTCTTCCAAGAGTACTCTGCTAACCAGTAGCCTGGGCACAACCTGAGACCTCGTTAGTAATGCAACACATTATAGGCACCAGAATCAGAATCCATGTTTTAAAAAGATCCCGGGTGTTTCTCATACACATGAAAATATGAGAAGCACTGGCTTTTATGCAGAAGAGAAGTGCCTTTACTTATTCTGTTTTTTTAAGGTAATAGAATAAAATGGAAGAACTGATAAATGAAGGCGCGTGCACCAGAATACACATCACAAAAAATTATCTGAACAGGATTGGGAAATGTTTATTCCATTTTAGTTTACTGCAGCATCGTTAAATCTTAATTTTATTGGAAGTTCCACCTTAATTTTATTGTTTCTTGAATCCAGATTAAAAAAAAAGGAATAATGGAAGTTTGTACCAAGTTTTAATTTAACATGTCAGTAAACAGGCCTCAAAACTGTTACAGGTTGTGTGGTGGCGCTTTGGTGACTCCTACCCATGATGTTTATTCACATTAAACAGAATAAATCTGCAGACGTTTTGAGTCTAAGAAAAGGGAGCTAATGAAGCATGTAATATATAACTGAAGACTTTCCCCAATGTAAACACAGGGAGTAAATGTCAAACTGTCATGGATAGTAGAAGAAATGTAAATATCTCATGCAAATTTTCTCTCAAGTCGCTCACTGGTATTAATGTATTATTTTTTATTGTGTATCTAGTGTCTAGTGTCAGTAGTTTGTACCCTAAGGATATATGGCCCTGGTCAACTACTCATTCCTGCAGTGCCCGGATCTGCTTTGGAACGGAATCCTCCAGTCACCCCCACGTGCTTACTGGCAGCTGTGTCCCTCTGTGTTACTTCCTTTCCTGTTATTACAGAGACATTTCCATGCTTTTTCATGCAGATCAACCCCTCGGACAGCATCGCGTCTACTTCTGTCTTAAATACATTGGCCTCATACATTGTACCTCTCCCGTGGGATCTAGCTTTAGGATAAAAGCATTTTGTTCTCTATCTTAAAGAACTTGCTTTGGACCCCCACTTTTTCCTCTGGCTACCTTCCTGGGTTTGTGTTTGTGTGTGTTTACTTTCCAAAAACAAACTTCTTAGAAGTCTGCCTAAATTTTAACATCTCCCTCCCCACCATCTTCTCTTGAAACCACTTCAGTTAGTCATTCGATCTTACCATCTTAGCAAAATGACTCTTTTCAAGGAGAAAAAGGACACGCTACCCATGTGGCACGCTGAAGCTTTTGTTTTCATCTTACTTGGTCTGTCTGTAGCGTTTGACTTAGAAGGTCGTTCTCTTCTACTTGAGATAATTTCTCGTGTGTTTTCATGATATGAATATTCTTCACACCTCTCCGATCTTCTCAGTCTCTGTTCTTCCTTTGTCTTTAGCTCTTCTGAATTCTCCCAGTTGCTCAAGCCCATTATCAGGGAGTTATTCTGACTTTTTTCTACCATAGTCCACATCCAAATGCCAAACATTTTGAGCTCCTTTCTTTAGAATATAGCTGTAGGCCAATCACATTTCAAGACCTTCACTGGCATTGACCTTATAAAAGTTATTATTCTTACTTCCTTCAATTATTCTGATGGCCTTCCACCTGTCCTTCTTACTTTTACCTTTGAACTCCATTTGTAGCATAAAAATCGGAGTATTAAAACGCATATCAGAACATGTTGCTTCTGTGCTCAAAACTTCCCATGGCTTCTTGTATCTCTTTGACTGAAAGCCAGCAGTGGCTCTACCAGGATCCACATAGTCGGACCGCCTGTCACCGTCTAAGCTCATCTCCGACCCTGTCCCCCTTGCTTGCTTTTCTCCTGTAACACTAGGCCTCTTTTTATACCTAGAGCGTATCAGGCACACTCCTGTCTCAGAATGTCTACGTTTGCTATTCCTTCTTCATATACTGTTTTCTCCTGTATATCTGAAGGACTGCCTCACTCACTTTCATTATGTAGTTTCTTAAAGTCCTCCAAATAATGACTCGCGTCAACCATTCGACCAGAAAGTATAACTTTCTTAACCCTAGCTATCCCCTTTTTTGCATCTTACCTGTCAAACACATTAGGTATTTTACTTACTTATTATATCCATTTCCTCTTCCTAAGAGGATATAAGGTATTTGGGGGCAGGGGTTATTTTTGGTTTATTCCTTGCTCTTTTCCAAGTGCCTAGAAGGATGTCCGGTACATATAAAATACACAGTAAATATTTTGCAAGTAGAAAAATGAATGAAAGGACAGATAAATCTGTATGTACTGCACACTCTTCGCTTCATGGGCTACTGCGTTAGATTTCAATAAACTTCTGCTGATAGCACTTTTTAAAATAAAAAGCAAACTCTACATGTAATTCTTAATAGAATTCCATTTTCTTACTGGAATTCAAAATGTAAAGATATTTTAAACTGGGTCACACATGCTGTCAATAGAATAATACCTTTTCACCTCAGACAATTTGGATGAATGTTGTACCCACCAACTGGAAGCTGAGTTGCAATTGCCATTCCTAGACCATAACTGCTGGATAAACTAATTCTTTCATTGTGGCCTTCCTGTTACAAAATCTCTCGTAGTATCTGAAAGTTACAGAACTATTTACTTGTCACCATCTTTGAAGAAATGTTTTGGTTGGCTGGGCCTGGTGGCTCATGCACGTAATCCCAGAACTCTGGGAGACTGAGGCGGATGGATTGCTTGAACTCAGGAGTTCGAGACCAGCCTGAGCAAGAGTGAGACCCCTGTTTCTACTAAAAATTAAAAAAAAAAAACTGAAGCAAGAGGATTTCTTGAGCCTAAGAGCTGTAGGTTGCGGTGAGCTATGATGACACAATGGCACTGTCTCTGGGGTGACAGTTTGATACTCTGTCTCAAAAAAAAGAGAAAAATGTTGAGGGGCTCAGTGCCTGTGGCTCAAGCAGCTAAGGCGCTAGCCACATACACCTGAGCTGGCGGGTTCGAATCCAGCCCGGTCTGCCAAACAACAATGACGGCTGCAACCAAAAAACAGCTGGGCGTTGTGGCGGGTGCCTGTAGTCCCAGCTACTTAGGAGGTGGAGGCCAGAGACTCACTTGCGTCCAGGAGTTGGAGGTTGCTGTAAGCTGTAATGGCACTGCACTCTATCCAGGGTGTCAGCTTGAGGTTCTGTCTCCAAAAAAAAAAAAAAAAAAAAAAGAAAGAAAAAGAAAAATGTTGAAGTTAATTGTACGTACTTTGGAGAAGTGAGAGAACAAAGATCAGGGACTTTCCTGTCTTACTTTTCACCTGTGTGAACTGATAGATTGTGTGTGTGTGTGTGTTTGCATTTAGTACCATAAGCTTCTTTAGAATAAAACAAACAAAGAAAAACAAGGCTGTGTGTGTTTTGGCTAGAACATGAAGTGAAGATAACTCCATTCATTCATTCAGATATTGTTTTTCTAACAGAGAAGAAGAGAGGAAGATAGGAATGTAGACTGAATGTTATTTGAATATTAACAATTAAGATTGTATCATTTTACATTTGTCTAATATGACCTTTAACTGATCATAATCTTCAAAATATTACTCAATAAATTTAAATATCAGATAGTCTCATCCTCCTAGAACAGAGCATAAATAAAGAAGAAAATAAGGAGGTTCTTGAGCAGCCAAACTAACATAAGGTCATTGAGAGAATTTTCAAACATTTTAATTCCAACAGTTTTCTTAGAATTATATTTGTTCATAATTACATAATGTTTCATAGCCAGTTGGAAGTATAAATTAATAGATGTTTAATTTAAATATCTACCTACAGAAGATGATCTCCATAATTTTGTAGGTAGAAATACTGAGACCTGAGACAAATGTCAACTGGTAGCAATTGTTACAACATAAAACCCATAACTAATATATATGTGAGAAATGAGGGAAAAAATGAAGCTAAAACATTACAATGGAAGAAATTTAAAAAAGGAGTATTTCAAATATTTTTCTTAATAACAAAAAAGATGTGATGTTGAAAGAATCCAGCCCTTACCAATTATTATTGTATGTGATTATTGAACAGAAGTTAGGTTTAGCTTGTCTGTTAAATTAATAATGGTATGCATATTTTTCTTGGAATACCTATGCACCACATTAGGTGTGTATTTACAACACACACCTTTAAGTTTTATGACTGGTTTAGTTTAATTTTAATTCATTAATTGCATCTAAACTCTTTGAACATATCTGATTTCTTTATTATGTAAATGTACATACATACATACATATATATGTGTATCTCTACTATATATACACACACACATATGTATACATACATATACATAAATTGATTTGCCATAAATAAAAAACATATCTTTAGTCAACTGATTTCTTTTTGTATGCAGTAATCCTGTGGTCATGTATGGTGAGGAGTATAATAAAACATTTACTTTCTATTAGTTAGTGGCTTAGCAAATAAGAGTTCAAAATTTTTTGATGTTTACCAATGCCATATAAGAAAAGCTGTGAGTCAAGAAATTTCTGTTGCTTAATGCCCAGGTGGGGGCAGCAGCTTTCAGTAGCTCTACTTTTTTCCTGATTAAAGCATTCCTGTTGCACCTATTTTCCATGGTGTTTTAAATCAAGTTTTCTCCTTAGCAGTACCCAAAATTTGCCTTACTGCTCTCCTACTAAAATGGAATGAAGCTAAAGAGATAGACAAAAACTACTCTGTTTCTCTCTAGCGAATTTTATGTCTCTCTCCTATACCACGAATGCTATTTTACTTTTTGATATTAGCAATATCTTTTATAATATAAATTTAATAATTAGATGTCTTCCTAGTTCTGAGGTTCTTTCCATTTTCTATTTTATAAACACATACACACATGTGTATTTATATATGTATGTATATAAACTATGTCAGGTGGGAGATTTGTATGAGAAAGTTTTATCTTGCTTTTCTGAAGAGATTGAAGTCCAAGGCTTGTATGGTTATGAGGAATGCAGCAGATTTACTAAATTACCATGTTTTATTATGAATACTAGCGAGTGCTGATAGTTGAATGAAGGTCAGTTGATGGGCTAATCTCTGTAAAAATAGCACCTAATAAAATTACTAAAGACATAATTACATTGTAGAAATCAGGTATTTGACTGTATAATGGAATGCCCCCACTCCCAAATTGTATCCACAGTCTGTTTAACTTTGAAGAAAAGATCAATACTGCATATGATAAAACTACTAGAAAAAAAAGTATTTAACAGGTGGCTGCAGAGACCTCAGCTCCTGTGGGTCAGCAAGAAGGAATTCAATTATCTAAAGATATTTATTAAGATTTGTATCTTGATAAAGCTGTTTTAAAAAAGCAGCAGGAACCAGTCAATGTAAAGTTGAAGTAGCTGGCATTTTGAGAAGCCACTTAGTACTAATCTAACTAATGTTATTGTCTATGCCGAGTACTTACAGCCTTTCTACGTGATCTACTTATTTTGTTTGAACTTATGCTCATACCTCTTTCTCCAGCATTCTTGGAGACCGAGGAAGGAGGGTTGCTGGAGCTTCTGAGCATTTTGGAGGATTTTGTTTGAACTTATGGTGAATTTATGGAATATGAGAGAGAAGGAAAGAATTGGACTGGAACCCCAAGACTGGGAGCTCTAGATTTGAGAAAACCTTTTTTCTTTGAGGCAGCATAGAAAAGAAAAGAAGATACCTTCTTTTCAGGTATATCACAACTGGGAATCACACATGGCATGGCCATTACAACAGTGTGGTGAGACTAGGTTTCATTTTTAACCAGATAATATATCAGCCATTTATTATAGCAACGCCATCAACAATGTATACACCATTTCTAGAAAGAGCACTTACCTGTTGTTGGGGGATAAGAAAAGATGTGTTTAGTAAAGCCCAAATTAACAAAAAGTCATACAGATGCATGTATAGAGCTGTTTCACATGGAACATTGAAATATTATTGTACATAAATTCAAAAATTGGGCATTGACTCAATGTTTATTCAAATCAATTCTTCGATTTTGATCTTTAGACACTAAATGAATGTTTATTTTATCACATTGTTGTTCTACACTTTAAAATATTTCAGTTAAGTGTATGATATGGACTTTTAAGCACAAAAGTAAAAACAAAATTCAAGCCATGAAGAAGTATATACTATAAACATTTTAAATTAACACCTGTGTTACCTTATATCTCAAACCCCAGTGTTTTAATTTTATTTGGATGGCCTACTATTTAAAGAATTCCTTACATTATTCTTTACACAGGTGAAGACTTATATTTTTAACAGGTTTGATAAGGTATAATTTATATATGATGAAATATACCTATTTTAAGGCAGGGCATGGTTCCTCACACCTGTAATCCTAGCACTCTGGGAGACTGAAAAGCAAACCGATCACTTGAGCTCAGGAGTTCAAACCAGCCTGAGCAAGAGTGAGACCCCTGTCCCTACTAAGATAGAAAAGTTAGCCAGGCATTATGCTTGTAGGCCCAACTACTTGGGAAGCTGAGGCATGAGATTGCTTGAGTCCAAGAGTTTGAGATTGCTGTGAGCTATGGTGACACCATGGCACTCAACCCCAGGGGGACAAAGTGAGACTCTTTCTCAAAAGAAAAAAAAAAAAAATATATATATATATGTATACACACACCCATATATATCCATTTTAAGTGTTCAAATTAATAAGTTTTATTAAACTTATATAAATATACAACTATTAAGTTGACCTTGATTTAGAATATGATTTCCTTCACCTTAACATTTTGCTTACATTTATTTGCAATCACTAGTTTGCTTTCTGTCTATAAAGATTTGCCTATTTTGAAAAGTTCATTTCTTGTAAGTGGAATCATACCATGAATGTTTGCCTTTTGTGTCTGGCTTTCTAAAAATATTAAAATTTTGTTTTTGAGTTTTGTCCACGTTGTAGCATATCTATTACTGTTTTGTTGAGTTTTATTTCATTCCATAGCTCTATGTCACTTTGTTGATCTGGTCACCAGTTGGTAGACATTTGGGTAGTTTCCACTTGGGGATATTATAAGTAAAGCTGCTATGAACATTCTTTCCAAATCTGATCAGTCCCGTGTTTTTCCCACCTCAACAAACATCACTCCTGTTCGCCTGGTCTTTGAGCTGAAAGCCAAAGGTGTTCTCCCTTCCATCCGTGTCAGCTCACTACCGCAACCTGTACCCTACCTTGGATCCTTTTTTTTTTAATCTTCCCAGGGCTAGATCTTTCTTGTGATTTAGGCCACAGTTTAAATGTCTCCTCTCAATACAAGTTAGTTCTCTCTTATTTATTATTACCAGATATTCCGTTTTTTAATTTTTGGTTTTTATTTACTTCCCAAACCAAATGAAAGCCTATGAGAACAGAGCCCTTTCTGTCTCATTCCCTGTACTTTCCGTAGTGGGTGCTCAGTAGATATGTCTGCAATAGAAATACAGATTTTCTTCCCGGCCTTTAGGATTTTATAAAGGTGTATATTATTACCTTTATAAATTAACCTTATTCTTTGCAAAGACATACTATTGGTGTAGTTTTGTATTTGTTTTCATTACTTTTTTTCATGACATTTTGAGACCTCCAACTTGAATTGCCACACTAATTTCTATTTCTAAATAAAAATAAAATATGCTGGAAATAATGACAACATTGATTAGAAGCTTTCAACTACAGACCTCTTAACCTCCATGATTGGGAAAACTTTTAAAAATATTCCTGAAATGTTAATAGTTGAATCATAGAATCTGAATTTTGGCAGATGGGGAACAAAAACAACGTTCTAATAGAGGGAACAGGTGATAGCATAATAGTGCAACTGCAAATATTTCTATAGCAGAATGATGTGTGTTTAAATGCTTTACTTTGGCCACAAATCACAGGTTGGAGTAAATATCAGACAGTAATTGAAAGATATGATAAGGCTTCATAGTTCTTAAGAATTTAAATAAAAAGCAGTGACACAATAATTATTTTGTGTCACTGTTTTGCCTTTTCAGAAACTATGAATAATTAGAGTTCCAGGAAATTATTGATATCGAAAATTCTTTGATATCTACATTTTGTAGATAATTTAATTAATGTCACTTAAAAATGACTTACATTTTCGTGCTTTTGAACCAGAAGCAACTCGAGCCATCTAATCTTACAGGTTGCATTCTGTTGAAGAAACAGATGTAAGGGCGGTATTCCCATAAATGTGCAATGACGTTTCAGAAAATGCTTTGGATGGTCAATACTGTGAGAACTAACTTACTATGAAATCTGAAGAAATCTAGTCACAGAAATGGTAAAGAAACTATGCACTTCATTTACATTTGAGATTTCCTTCTCCAATGCCTTTCCTCCTGTTTTCTTCTCTTGAATTCTTATTCCTCATCTTAACATTTCAAATTCCCTTTAAGACCCCCCTTAAATATAGGCCCTTTTTGGTGCTAAAAACCTGTCTGTTATTTCTCATCTTCCACGCACCACTGTCTGTTTCGTGACATCTGTAAGTTCATCTCTATCTTGTATTTTTTCTGTATTCCCTATATTTCTGTACTAACACAAACTCTTTGAGGCAGTGATTATATGTTAGCCAATTTTTCTTCTTCTATGAACTCAACTGAGACTTGTCTTTAACTGTGCCCCAGACATATTTGTTTAATAGATAAAATGCATTGGTCATTTCTGTCATTGAAATATAGATAACATTCTCTATTTTTTCTTTAGTAAGAATAGTAAACTCAAGGAATATATTTTACCTCTTGTACATCATGTAGCCACATACAAGCTGCTTAAAAATGAAACATTAATCTAATTAATCTGAGCTTTTTAAAGCAATTTGAAGTTCTCATCTTTGTTGAAAGAGTCTTAGTGTAGCATAAATTAATCATTTTATGTTACAATTCTATGACGGTTGCACTGGAGATACATATGAACAGTGCTTTTCATATTCAGAGCGTGGAGAAGGAACCAGACTGGTCAGCCTACATTGATGGAGCTCTTGGAGACAGCACATATCTAAACCTGCTCCCATAAAGGATCATATATTCACTGTTTTTTTTTAGAGACAGAATCTCACTTTGTTGTCCTCGATAGAGTGCAATGGCGTCACAGCTCACAGCAACGTCCAACTCTTGAGCTTAGGTAATTCTCTTGTCTCAGCCTCCTGAGTAGCTGGGACTACAGTGCCCACCACAATGCCCAGTTATTTTTTGTTGCAGTTTAGCCGGGGCGGGGTTCAAACCCAACACCCTCGGTAGATGGGGCCGGAGCCCTACTCACTGAGCTACAGGTGCTTCCTGCATATTCACTTTTGAAGGCTCTCTGAGGATGGTCAAAGGATACTGGTAGATGGGAAGCCTATTGACTCAGGATGCTGTATCTTATAAAAGTGACTTTCTCACATTGAGCTCAGTCATGGAAATCATTTACAATTTATTATCTGTCTGAATTTTTCTCCTGCCTTTTTTTTTTAATTAGTCAGAAGAAAGGGGCAGTATCTCTGAGAGCACAAGAAGAGCAGAAGTCTCTTTGGGGCTCTTCCTTTTTCCTTGACAAGTCGGTGTAAGCAAGGAGAGGGTCAGGTTACAAGGCTGGCAGGATAATCCCGATTGTCTCTGGATAGGAGCAGTTGTGGTTGTTTCCTTCAACTCTGGAAAGCAGCAATTGATGTCAGGCCTTCATACCATTCTCAGGATGGTTTTGCCTAATAGGAAAATGACTTGTGTTTCTGTGACATAATTTCTCCTTTCATAGTGGAATTAAACCTTCTCTACAATTTCATACCAATGTTGCTAAAACTACTTTGGAGGATTTCACTGATAGAATGAATAGTCTTAAAGTCCATGCCTGCTCTAATTTCTTGTAATTTATGACACATGACAATAGCATAGACAAGGATTATTTATGATTTTTGAGTTATTCATTTACCATTATAGAAGGGTAACTTCCATTCAGTTATTAAAAACATTTATTCAAGCAACAAGGAAATATTCGTGATATACTCATTATGAAATGCAGATTACCAATTTATATATTCAATATGATCAATACTTTCCAAAGATTTGGCAGATATATATCCCCACCAAAAACATATTCAAAATGGATACACTGACAAAGTAGTAGTCAGGAGGAAGATTTACAAATTACCTTTTTTTTTTCAAATCCTTCACAGAATATTTAGAATATTATATGATATGCATGAATTCCTTTTATAATCAGGAAAATGTTATTTTTAGAAGATAACTAGTTTTTCCAGCCTATGTATATTAAAATCAGTAATAGACTTCTGAGGTTGTATTATGTTTCTGAAGTTTGATGACCTTGATTCAGATACTGGCTCTGAATATGCAATAATCGTGGGCAAGTCCCCTAACATCTATAAAAGAAAGAAAGGTAATAGTAACTTGACATAATTGGGTTGTCGTGAGGATTAAATTAGGAAATACACGTGAATTTCTTCTAAGAATGAATGCCTGAACATGGGAAGTTTTAATGTGAACGAGAACATATCAATTATTATGACACGGAAGAGGTAGACCAGGCGCAAGTGTCTGCAGCATTCATGTAACGATGCGCGCTTGCATGTGAGGTACCACCGATCAGCGGTCCATAGGTGTCGAAGGTGAAAACTGAGAGATCATTGAGATCTGCAGGGATGATTTTGGAAGATTTAAAACTGAGAGCCAATTGCAAAAGACAGATACAATATGAAAAGAAATTTTCTTTGACTTTGATGCAGACCCAAGGTGGGAGAGCAGTGGCAAAGTAGGAGGGGAGGGATGAGGTTTGAGGGTGGGAAATTACCCGGGTTAAATAAAGACGGGGGGTGAAACACAAGGTTGCTAGGGAAAAGATGTTTTCTACTCTTCTGCTCCCTTTTCAGAGCTTGAAAATGTAAACAAGTTGAGGGTTGTGGTTGTAAAGCGGAAATCATTTTGTTAATGCCCCCTCTGCTTTTTATCTTTTTAGTAAATTCTGATCTCAAATTCTGCCTTGTGGAGTTTTCAAAGGCAAAGATCACAGTTGTGTGTCTTGTCAGAATGCTTCAGGCACCACCTGTGAATTTCATTTTATGTCCAATTCCGGAGTAAAACCTACGGTCTTTTCACTGAGAACTCTTCAATGTTGCCTTTGGAAACTCGTGGGGGAAAAGAAATGGTAGATATATGAGGTTGATAAATACTGAAAAAAAACAAAAGCGTTCTACTATTTAATTATTTTCTTCCACATACTTAACAAATTTCTTGTTCATAATGCATATTTTATTAATGTTTTAATTTTTCATTATTCATGAATTGCATTATACCATTCTCTTTTTTCCTCCTGCATTTCCTTTATCATGTTATTGGAATCATAAGGCTTTTCCATGACTGGCACATTCCCTGGATGATTGTGTATATAATCAATATTGAGTAGATAGTACAAAATATCGATTTTAGAATGCTGACACTAAATGAACTTAAATGCTAGATCTCTTTTTAGTGTTTTTTTTTTTTTTTTTTGAGACAGAGCCTCAAGCTGTCACCCTGGGTAGAGTGCCGTGGCATCACAGCTCACAGCAACCTCCAATTCCTGGGCTCAAGCGAGTCTCCTGCCTCCGGCTCCCAAGTAGCTGGGACTACAGGCACCCGCCACAACGCCTGGCCATTTCTTGGTTGCAGCTGTCATTGTTGTTTGGCAGGCCTGGGCTGGATTCGAACCTGCCAGCTCAGGTGTACGTGGCTGGCGCCTTAGCCCGCTGAGCCACAGGCGCCGAGCCTCTTTTTAGTGTTTCAAAGTGTACCTTTCCTTACACATACATAGCTTTTGCTAACTATAATAAGGTTGATAATCTATCTGAAACAATGGGAGCTCATTGAGATCACTTTTATAATTGCTTATTAGATCCCAATTACTGCTGAGAAGTCCTGTTATTTTTTTCTTCTTTCTTCTGCTTTTATTCTTCTTTGCACTGGGAAAATCTGGTTTAATAGCAATCATTTCATTCCTTGTTAGAGGCATCATTTGAAATATTATGTGATTTCTGTCCTAATTCCAGGGCCCAGAAGGTAAGTAATATATATTATGACACACAGGACTGAAATTCAGAGTGACCACCACAGTAATCCCAGATTGCCTGAAAAGTTGTAATATTTGTAATTGTGGTAGAAAAATAAAAATCTTAGAGATATATTCATTCTGGTGAGATTTGAAGAAGACTGAAGTTCCTCTAGTTCATCCCGTGAGTTAATTCGGATGGACACAATTCAATTTATTTCAAGCTTTCAACTGTGCTTTAATCATCAATTTATTTTTTTTTTTCATTTTTCAAAATGGAATTTGAAAATGTTCTTATTCATGAGTGTTGCTAACGTTATGACATTATGTTTATTACTGTGCCACACGAGTCTGATTCTTTAGTATATGTGCTCAAAAATAATCAGTCACGAAGTATAACTATAGTAGATTTGTTGCCTTTTTATATCTGTTGTATATTGATGCTGATACCCTAACACTAATAAAAAACTAAAAAATCACCAACATGATAGGACATTTTCCTTACAAAAAAAAATGACAAAAAATTAAATTTCTTCTCATCTCACAGAATTGTCCTCACCCTTCCACTAGAAATAATAATCTCCAAAATACGGTTCTTAATCATATTTTGAAATAAAGGGCCGCCCCTATTCTTCAGTTGAATGCCTCCTAAGTAGCCACAGTCTGCCAGATGCATGGCTCACCAACTGGTCACTGCTCTTTTAATTTTTTTTTGAATATTTAAGAATAATGAAACTACCTTAGCTGCTAAGGAAGAACCTGTTCTGTTCCATTGATTAATCGGCATTGATAAATACGCCACATTAGTATTACAAGAAAATGGCATAACAGATTGATGTGGACTCGTGCTCTCTAGGAATAAAGCTGAGGAGAACTCACCATCTGGAAGAGACAAGGAGAGGTGGCAAATTTCATGCAACGGGGAAAAGGGGAGGGTGCTTTTCAGATGCCACATATCTGTTCTGACACTTCGATGTGTTCAAGTGCAATCTCACCTGTCAAAATATTTCTTTCTTTAGCCATAGTCAGTCTAATGTAATCAGACCACAGTGTGGAAGGCTGCCATATCCTCTTAGGTGAGATTTGTCTTAGAGTAACAAGCCACACAGCTTCCGAATTGTAGTGCCACGATTTAAATTATAAAGAGAAGAAAAACAAAACATGCAATGTTAGCTTATGCTAAAATTTACAACCTGCTATGCCACCTTTAATAAGAACTCAGTGTAAAACACTTACTTTTCCTTTGGTGGTTTTTTTTTTTATCATAATCACACTTGGAACTGAATGAAGATTGTCTCTTTGTTATTTTCAACTGATAAATCTTATAAATACACTTTCATTTATTTTTTGAAATAAAAAATACCTTTCACTATACATTTCTATCAAGAAAAGTAAATGTATGACTTAATGGTCTTGATTGATTTAAGGGAAACTAATTTGCTGAGGTGAGAGATTCTGTTTATTATTATTACTATTATTCCCATTATCATGGTGACTTAGTTATTTTCATGGAGATTTGTAACTTTGTATATATTTCAATAAAAGATATTATCAATATTTTCATGTTATTTATGTTAAGTTTTAGAAAAAAGTTACTAATTTTAGAAAAAGTTACCAAATTTAAATATTTTTAAATTACAAATGAAACTCACAATTACTTCATCAAATTAATAAAATGTGCATCTCTCATTTATTAATACCTTCTATTCTCTGAAAAAAATATGTTTTTCTTTATGGAAAAAAATCATCTATTTTGAATCTGATTCAAATAAGATTTATGACATTGAAATTTTGGGGCCAAATATCTTGTTAAATTTAGATCAATTTTTATTTAATTAGAAAATTTAAACTCAGTATAGTAATTTCTATTTTAATTTATAGCATATATAATTTCTTAGGATTAAAAATGTTTATGATATGAAAATCACATCAAATAAGTTTTCTATTCATTAGTAGAATTATGACCTCTATTTCTGGTAGATCCATTTATGTTGATGAAATTTTAGCCTTTATTGTTTATACAATATCTTTAGATTATCTTGTTATTAATAGTATGTTAAGTTTATTCGCACATTACAAATATATGTATACATATTAAATAGAAACATGATAAAATAAAATAACTTTACTCTAGGCCACACATGTACTTTGTTGAGATTTAAATAGGAAATAGAAATAATAGGTGAATTTACTAATGCAATACAATTATTTATTTTAGACAATATATCAAATAACTAAAATGTATGGTTGTAAATATCGAACATATTCTACTAAAGTAATTACCAAAGAAAAACATCCCACACCGAAGCCAAGGGTGTAAAAAGCAACTAAATCATACATTGGAATTTTACTTCTTTCTGTTGATAGAAGCAACATTAGTATCAGTTCCTAAGATAATAGCTGATATTAATAACCAGACAGAATTACACAATGTTGGTATATTACCTGTGTTAAATGCTTTTTAGTGGATCTTGAAACTGTCTATTTGCATATCCTATACAGTTTAAGTTTGTTGTGATTATGGTGTTACCCGTTTATACACAATGAAAGATGCAAATGTACTGACTCGGTACCAGTGCCCATTTCTCAGTGTTTAGGGTGCAGACCACATAACACCAGAGCTGCTGGTTCAAACCCAGCCCAGGACTGCTAAAAACAACAATGACAACTACAGTAAAAACTTAGCCAGGCATTGTGGCAGGCACCTGCAGTCTCAGCTACTTGGGAGGCTGAGGCAAGAGAATCACTTAAGCCCAAGAGTTTGAGGTTGCTGTGAGCTTTGACACCATGGCACTCTACCCAGGCTGACATAGTAAGACTCTGTCTCAAAAAAAATCAATTCTTCCATTATAGCACAAGACTGCCATAGACACAAATGTACAAATAGATGTAGCTGGGTTCCAATAGAACTTAAAAAAAAAAGACACAAATATAAAATATAATTTGTTTTATATTTACTTCCCATGCATAGTAAAGGGTTGTCATTTTATAAAGTTGTAGTGTGATAACATTTTACTAGTGTTACATAAAGATTTAAAAATTTCAGTTTTTAAAGAAATGATAATTCAGATCTATTGGACTGTTCAGCCCACTCTTGATGTGTTTCTTTAAGTGTGCAAGAGATGTTCTGTCATCGAATTTTGTTCAAAGGCAGTATTTGTGATGGTGCAGGCACCTAGTACCAGGTCATAAGAAAATAATAAACAAAATTTAGCTTTGAGAGTGAAAATCCAGGGAGAACATGTCTAAAAATGTAAGGAATGTACTCCACAAGAGAGAAAGACAAGTTCTTTAAGAATTGAAGGGGTAGCAAAGATAAAAATTGCAGAGAAAAATAAGCGTACTAGTGATAGGAAGGACCTAGTATGTATTTATTTATTTATTTATTTATTTATTTATTTATTTATTTATTTATTTTTATTGTTGGGCATTCATTGATGGTACAAAGAACCAGATTACATTGATTGCACTTGTTTAATCAAGTCCATCTTATGATTGTGTTCTGTCCCAAAAGGCGTGTCACACACCAAGACCCCACACCTCCTCCCTCCTTCCCTCTCTCTGTTCTTCCATTCCCCCACCCCCTTTCTCCTTCCTTCTCTCTGCTCTCCCCTTCCCCCACCTCCCACCATGTAACTAGGTCATTAATTGTCCTCATATCATAATTGAGTACATAGGATTCTTGGTTCTTCATTCTTGTGATGCTTTGCTGAGAATAATGTATTCATGGACTTAGTAGTTATTATAGTTGACTGAAAACAAATATTCTTCCTTGAAAAGTGGCAAATTCCTCATAATTGAATATGGTCTGCAAAGATGGAATGACCTCTTGATAGGCAATATGTAGACCTTCCTCTGCTAAATCTAGAATCTATGTATCTAAAAATTTTGCAACAGCGTATTTAGCAAAACTTGAGAAAAATAGATATATTTTTAGATTTCCTTTAAATATATTACTACTCTTTGATGCCAAGATGAAATCCCAAGTTTTCTGTTCCTTATTGTTTGACTACTTTAATATTATTAATTGCCTGGAAAAATTTAATTTCTAGTGATTTCCTAGATTAAATATACGTTTTTATATATGATTTTAAGAAAGCATTAAAATGCCTATTGCCACTTTCTTAATGTTTAGGTAGTAGTTTAAAGTGTAGAGGATAAATTTCTTTCCTTAGACATTATTAGGGTCATGGCTGAGACTCCTATAAGTAAAGACAGGTTAATTAAGAAATGTAGAAGTTGTACAGGCCATAGGAGGCTTCATTAATGAAGACCAAACGAAGCAAGTATACTTGTTTATTTTTATGTATAGATTTGTTGAAGAAGGAACAGTTGTGGAGAACAAAGGGATATGCTTTAATGCCAATAAACTGGGGAGAACTTGGCAAGTCCTGTTTGTTCAGATACTTCTTTGTCCCCATATATTTAGAGACAAGGCTGTTCCATTCTTTCTTCAGTTACAGATAGGGCACCTCTTCGATGGGGGTATTATGACCTGCTTCAGGAGAAGAGGGTGAGGAGAAAGTGAGAGTGATGTTCTTACTTCTACTGTTGCCTCAAATGCTAAGGTCCCCTATTTGTGGATAGTATGTATTGAACCCCATCAAAAGCAAACATTTATGTCCTATTTCAGTTTGTTCCACTCTCATAAAAGATCAAATAAAACTTGTTTAATTTGCCAAAAGCATCAGTTCAAAATTTCTTTTCTTTTTTTTTTTGTTGTTGGGGATTCATTGAGGGTACAAGAAACCATGTTACACTAGTTGCATTTGTTGGGTAAAGTCCCTCTTACAATTGAGTTTTGCCCCCAAAAGGTGTGGCACACACCAAGACCGCACCCCCCTCGCTCCTTCCCTCTCTCAGCTCTTCCTTTCCCCACCCCTCCCTCATTCTTTCTCTCTCTACTCTCCCCTTCCCTCACCCTCACCGTGTCGATAATTGTCATTAATTGTCCTCATATCAAACTTGAGTACATGGGATTCATGCTTCTCCATTCTTGTGATGCTTTACTAAGAATAATGTGTTCCACTTCCATCCAGGTTAATACAAAGGCGGTAAAGTCTCCATTTTTTTTAATGGCTGAATAGTATTCCATAGTGTACATATACCATAGCTTGTTAATACATTCTTTGTTTGTTGGGCATTTATGTTGTTTCCACATTTTGGCGATTGTAAATTGAGCTGCACTAAACAGTCTAGTGCAAGTGTCCTTATGATAAAAGGATTTTTTTCCTTCTGGGTAGATGCCCAGTAATGGGATTGCAGGATCAAATGGGAGATCTAGCTTGAGTTCTTTGAGAGTTCTCCATACTTCCTTCCAAAAAGGT